>JAHLSL010013749.1:2475072-2495918 GCA_025920805.1 Petroica traversi
CCTGGCTCCGCCTCGCAGCGGGCGGGCGGGCGCCATTTCGGAGGGCGCCATTTCTTTCGCTCCGCGGGTGTTCCGAAGCGCCGCCGCTCTCGCCCCTGTCCCAGCCGCGCTGGGCGAGCGGCTGGAGACGCGGGGAGGGTGCGGGGTAGAGAGGCAGGCGAGAAGTGCCGCTGCGCCTTGGAGGTGCTCTGGCGTTCCTCAACTCTTAGGTCTCTGGTCCCTCCTCTCGTGTCCGCTTTAGCCCCTCGGTGTTCGTAAGAAACCCGACTGTACTAGCAATGTGAATGTCCTCGATTTATCTAGCTGAGCAAGGTTACTGAGAACACATGACGTATGGGGAGGCTTGACTAAGGGAGACTAAGCCGTGAGTTGTAACTGATAACAGTTCGCTCCCCGCTATCTTAAAATTTTTGGGATAGCTGGATATAGATTAACCGGGGTCTGAAAGGGCTATTACACATTATCCCGTTCTTCTAAACCGTCCGCTCCCATAATAGCGCAATTTCAGCAGTGCGTGCCTGAGACCCTGCTGTTACTAAACTTGTGCGTGCCCGTTAGCACCCTTCAAGTGCCTGGAAATAAGTGCGTGGAAATAAGCTGTGCCTACTCTTAGCTCCTACAAGCAGGGCAGAAATTACATAGCAGTCTGAGAGTACGTTTAATAAGATAGAGTCAGCTTCTTCCCCACCCCTAATCCCCCTACCCCGATAGTGGAATGAGTGCGTGCTAGTTGTTGAGGCACTGGAAGTTAATGCAATGCAAGGGGTAATATGTGGTTGTTTGGCTCTATATGTAAATCACATTTTTAACGGTAGTAAGTTGCAAAATGGTTTCTTTTATCTGCACTTCTCGTTAATGTGACTTAGCTAAAAGCAGGTCACGATCTATTTCAGAAAATTGCAGTGAAGTTCTGCTGCTTTTGGAAGTTTTGGGGGTGTGTGCATGCAGTCGATTATATGTAACTGCAGAGGGTGGTGTTTTTAAAAAGAGATTAATTTAGTGTAGCTGGAAGTTGTAATTTTTATTTCATTCATCAATGATAGTTGAGTGAAACACATGCTCAAATGCATGCTAGTTCATTGGTAGAGAATTTATAGAACAAATGCTGGCAATTGCCCTAACAGGGCTTTTTATTAAGTTTTAATTGTGTTGACCTAAGCAGCGGGACTAGATTTTAGTGTAGTGTCCTTTAGGAAGTGAAACTAAGGCACAAAACAAACGCTGTTGCAGTTATGTGGTTACTTAAAACTAGCGTGTGCCCAAAAACTAATTCAGAGATTAAGAATTAATGTAAGCCTTCAGATTTGGCCTTTTTCTTCTCTTAGTGGTGTGTTTGGCTTGGCTATGGTTTTTCTTTTATAGAGGAAAAATTTGCAGTGGTAGCTTAGGTCAAACCTTCAGTTTCTGGCTGTAGTGAGCTGGTACGTGGGGAGACTCACTGATATATGCTGTTTTCATAGGCTCTTGAAGCAATAGGCTGTTGGATTTTGATCCCGCCCAGAATACTTGAGTTTTTGTCAGCAAGGATATATAAAAGTGGTAAGTTCTAGCAGCAGGCATTTATTTTTGTGATTGTTTTCACTTCAGCATGATGTACAGTTTGTCTTCTGACAAAAAAATGTACTGTCTTTATTTTTCAATAGGTCTTGCTTGTCCACGTAAGAAAGCAAGACAATGGAGACTGAACAGCAGGAGGAGACCTTTACCAACACAGAGACAAATGGTAAATTTTTTAAAGGACTATTCCTTTTTTAGAAACAACTTCTCAGAAAACTTAGTATTTCAAAGAATTGTATGATTATTTAACTTCACTGTATTTGCATCAGCAGTGATTCTGTGTTCTGCATTAAATATCTTCAGTTTTAATTAATGTGTCATTAGACGTGCTTTGGAAGCATAAACCCATAATTTTTCTGTTGGCGTTTTTTACACATGAGAACTGAAAGTTACTATTAAATACTGAAACATATTTAGTAGCTGTATGTATAATATGAATATGTGTTGGTGCTGTAGGGCATATCTGTTAATTGCATTTTGTGCAGTGCAATTGTTACATGCAGGAGTACGAATATATGAACTATTACTAAAGGGCTAAATGGAAAATTCCTTGGGAATAATTATCAGGGAATAGGGCATTACTCTTGATTATTGCCTGTTTTTCCCAAACAGCATCTGAAATGCTATTTTACTGTTCCACCAGTTTTTCTGTGTTAGACCAACTACATTCGAGCTTTATGCCTGAAAGATTTTCCCCCATTGTAAATTATAAATAAATACTGAGTGGGTGATGCTGCACACTTTTAGGCAAAGTGTCATGAAGTTCTTACTGGCTGTGTGCAACATTCTCTTTTAAGCCATAGTTCAAATGCATTTTCAATTGTTAATCAGTAAGAAAATTGAAGACTTGATTCTGTGCTCTGGATGCTCAGAGTAGACTTCTGTAATTAGTTCTGTGCTAATAGGAAAGAATGTAATCATACAGAGCATAAATTTGGCACATCTTCCAATTCATTATGACTTAGTTAAATAAATGTTTGTTTCCCCCCTATGGACCTCTCTACAGGCAAACGTCCTGCAGAAGATATGGAGGAAGAACAGGCCTTCAAAAGATCTCGGAACACTGATGAGATGGTTGAGTTGCGCATCTTGCTTCAGAGCAAAGTACGCGTTTTCCTTTTTTATTGGTTTTGTGTGTAGCACTGTTGGAGATAATGGTGACAAAGTGTATGTTGGGATATAAGTGTAGAGAGATTGTGCATTTTTTGAAATGAAATAACTTACTAGAATAATTTTCAGTGTGTAGGAATGGTAGTTGTAGGTGTATTGCAGTAGAATTATCCTTGGGGTTCTCTTAAAAGGGTAAGTCCCTAAGGAACAATACCTTTTTTGAAAAGGTGTACTTGATAAGAAGTAGAGCAATACGGATTCTAAGATATTTTTACTTTTGAGTGGAAGGTAGCTATTTTGAGGGGAATGACTGTATATGAGTCTTTGAAAAAGAAGCTGTTTAGAGGATTATAAAGTAGTGATTTTAAATTAAATATGTGAGGCAAGAACTGAGGATTTCAGTAACTTTAGTAACAATTATATAGCTGTTAGATAGACCAGGTAGATCTACTCTATTTGTTCAACTTCATCAACAAGAAGTAGTGTGGGTGTTTTGCTTCAAGGATTGCAGGGATTTTGTTGACAAGTGTAAATAGTTAAAGTTGCCATATATTAATTTCCTCTGGTGTTTCCAGTTGCTACAGTTGATTTATACTTTCTGAAATATCTCTGTCTTTTGTGATGGTGTAAAGGAATGTTGCCTTAATTCCGTGTGGCATTTCTGACCACTAGTCAGGTTACATGGAGTACTGTGAAATGCTTTGCATGCTGTTAACATAATGGATGTATGTATTGAAAGCAATACTTTTCATATAATCCTTGGAAGAACCTGTTAAATATGTAGTTGTGCTTTTACTGTTATTTTTACTATTTGTCTCTATTTGTGTTGATGTTGATGGCTTGAATGAAGTTTGTGGCTGTTAACATTCATTTCAGCCTATTTCAGTTTATATTGCCCTGAGAAATAAGTTACTTTACAGATGTGCAAAACAATATTAGCACTTGAAATGGTCAAATATATGGAGCAAGAAAGTGGAATTTGTAAACGTATTCCATATGGGAAAAAAATGGTGATCAGAGAAATTGAGGAAATAGTTCACTTATATTACATGCATTTAGTATGTTTTTTTAAATATATCTAGTCTATGAGAAGTTCAACATGGGCAGAATTGCCTAGGAACTTCTGTTTGGAATTGAAATATTAGTGGCAAAGCTGAGTTATCTTTCTGTCTCTCCTGTGTTTTGTGGTATAAGACCTTTCGGTAATTTCTTTTATATGGACAAACTTTCACTATGTTTTGGTTTGGTTTGAACCTTTGCAAAGCAGTGCCTGCCCCCAACTCTTGGGCCAGCAAAAATAAATCTACTGTTTTTAGTCTTTGAGTTCAAAAACTTAGTCTGTGCTGTGTTGTCGTAATGTAACTTCTGAAAACTGTTTTCCAGAATGCTGGAGCAGTGATTGGAAAAGGTGGCAAAAATATTAAAGCACTTCGTACAGACGTGAGTATATATGAGTTTGAACTAATTTAACACTACTTCTTTCAGAGCACTACATGGAAAACTTGATTGCGTGCATTTCTAGGAGTGGGAGCAATTCAACTCTATAGACATCCAAGTTACGAGCCATTTGTATTGATGGGCAGAGTAGATAACTTAGTTCTTCAATTTCTATTTGATCAAAACCCAGCTTGACACATGGGAGGAGAGGTTTATATTAAATCTCTTCACTTTTTAATAGGAGTCTGCTAAATTACACACTTCAAATGAATTACCATCCTAATTAAAATTATTGACAAAGCTTAAACCCCTTAATAGTACCATTCCCCATATGTGTTCATCAATTATAGTACTGCTGAAACCCTTAGAGGTGGCTGGCTTAACCCAGTGATAGAGGAATCCTTTAACTTCCTTTAAAAAAGCGAAATGAAATCATCCATCTGTTCCTTAACAGCTTGCACATGAAGCACAAAAAGCATTAATATTAAGGTTTCTTTCTTTAAATATGGGTATGAAACACTAAAGCAACATTCTGTTCTGTTACTTGGAAGCAATTTTAAATGGTCATGACTTAATGCTCGTTCACATTTTACAGGGGGTTGACTCTGGTGATCAGACACATGCTCAGCGTTAATGTTGTGTATTTATAAAACTTGGCAACACTTCCTAAATTCCATTTGTTTATACTCCTATACTTAATACCAGCTACAATTTCAACGGTTTTTTCCAATCAAGACTCTGTTCAGCACAAGATTTGACAATATACCAGTACAAATCAGTTCCAACTAAGTTCATAAACTACTGCAACTAGAGTTGAGGTTTTAGTTGAAATGGTCAGGAATCATCATATGCTCACTAACTTTGGCAGCTAGTTGTTCCTTTTTTTTTTAGGGTTTTCTGACCGGGTTTTTTTTGTTTGATTTTTTTTTTTTTGTTTGATTTTTTGAGTAAATCAGAATGTCACCTAAGTCCAGATAATTGAGATTGGTCTGGAACATGAACTTTCCCGATTTGCCCAAGGTTCTAGTACAATCAGTCTCAACAGATTTTATATCTACCCTCATGAGCCAGCCTGCTACCGAAACATCATTCGTTAAAAGTAAAAAGTAGTTTAGTCAGATCAAGTGACTCATTTTTAAAGTCCATACTGTTAGGCCACAGTCGGTGTAGCAATCCGTTATTGTGTTAGTCTTCAGAACAACTTAAGCTTGTTTCATTAATTGAGAGTAATGAGTATAGTTTGTACTAAATTAAAATTTATTGCTTTTCCCCCTTTTCCCTCTCCTTGTTTTTTTGGCCATATATCTCCGTTGCCCATGTACTGGATCGACTTGCCCCTGCGTTGCCCACCATGACGTTGGCCCATCCGCCCCTGAACGCCCATGTGAAAACCCTGGTTGGCTATGCCCAAAAATGTGCTCGTTGCCAAACGGGTACCATACTTGACAACTTCCGATTGAATACCCATGCCCAATGCCAACATCCACGAACGCCAATGACCAATGCAGTACAATGCCAGTGTTTCAGTCCCAGACAGCAGTGGCCCCGAGCGGTATGTCCCAACAGTTTATGCCTCACTGCCTGAATAGAAAGAGAGAAATGTATTTTATTACCTGCCTTTGATATAATTAAATAGTATCCCCTTATAGACGGTGTATTGTTTTTTTCAAGTTTTCTGTCTTATTTTCCCCATTTAGTCTTTTTGTCACTGAACTTTTACGTGAGTTGCCCACCCAAACAATCCACTAATTTTATTTCAATGGAAGGAGCACAGCTTCAAGTGTTGCATATTTGCTGCATTGTAAATCAAATTGGTTCAAAATAGTCTCTCGCTCTGTCTTTGTGGCCCACCTTGCTCCCCTCAACATTGCCTGTTCATAATTATTTCTGATGAAATGCTAATTCCGGTTCGCTTTCCTTCACTTCTCATTTGTTTCGTCTTTTTTTGTCTTGCATTTGTATTTGTTTTCTTGGAGAGCCCATTAGTAATCTGAGTTCATAACCTTTTCCAGATACAACGTTCACCACTTGCATATTCTCACTTTTAATATGAGAAGGTGTGCCAGTTCTACAAATGTAATAGCGAGGGTATCCTAATTAGTGGTGGCGGGGAACATGAATATTCACTTCTGCTTTTCAGTTCTGCGTCAATTTCTTGCCCACTTAATCTGAGCCCTTCCAAAAGCCCATACTGTCTTTCTCTCTCTGCAAGACCTGCCTAATCTTAAATTTCTCATGCATATATACTGGGCATAAACAAAGATGCATGTGTTGTAAATTGAACAAAGAGGTTTACTTTAAGTGGGGAGTATGTATAAACTCTTCTTATAGTAAATCTTGTTAAAATTTTGTGTGATGATAAAAAAAATTTACTTCTACTTCTTCTTTTCTACCTTCTCCATATTGTCTGGCATTGTGGCTTCCAACAGCATCTTGAGTATAAGCGCAGATATAGAGACAATTGGAGAAATCCTGAAGAAGATTATCCCTACTTTAGAAGAGGTATTGATCTTTAAATTATTTTTGGTTAAAATGGAAATATTAGCTTTTGAATGAGATGGTTCTATAGTATTTACTACTTTTTTAATACGGGAAATTATAAAGGTGAAAAATCCCAAAAGCGTTTTAAAGAAGGGTTATGCGTGTCACACTTCATGTTGGCATTTTTTGGGTAGAGCGCAAAGTGACATTTTTTATTAACATTTTGAACAGCCTTCCCCTTTTCCAAATAAGAAGTGTTGCTCTATTTGATACCTTCTTAAATCTTTATAGCAAGTGGTGCATATATAATTTATAAATATAATTTATGTATAATTTAATTATGTATGATATAAACATATGTAATTAAGTAGTGTAAAAAATAGGGAAGACTGATACTTGATATTGAGGTGAGGTGTTTTAATTGTTGTGGTTTTATCAAAAGAAATACAGGACTACAGTTCAGCAATAAATTAAGTCATACCATTTTGTTTGAAATAAAAGCTTAAAACCCCAAATACTTTGAATTTTTGTAATTAATCTTTATTTCTTCTCCCAATATGCATCTTATTTACAGTATCAGCACTACAAAGGCAGTGACTTCGACTGCGAACTTCGACTTCTTATTCACCAGAGCTTGGCAGGAGGAATTATTGGTGTCAAGGGTGCTAAAATTAAAGAACTCAGAGAGGTACTTGCTTTGTGTTCTTTGAGATTTTATGTTATTCAGTAGGTGGTGTTTTCTGTTCATAAGGGGCATGCGTAAATATCAGCTGTGCAGTAGTTCATTCTGAACATGCTGCATACAAGCTTTGGATGTTGTGAGGTGGAGCTGGGAGTTGCAATTTTCTTGCAAGCCCTCAGAAGTAATATTGGTGGCAGAGCTTATTAGAGGATTGGGTTAAATGTTACTTGTGGTAGACCACTGGTTTTAAAGAAAAGATTTGTACTTCATTTTATTAAATTTGTATTAATTTCTCCTTTTAGAACAAATTGCTGCATAGTGTAAATTTATTTGTGTGGTTTGACATGCAGAACAGTCTAGAATGAAAGCATCTCCACTGTAGATGTACTGTGAAGGGACTTCATGTTTGGTTTTGTATTTTTTAATTCTGACTTCTGGAAGACCGTTGGTTTTTTTAAGTGAAAGATTAAGATTTTAAAAACTTTGAATGGTTTCTATGAACTGAAAACACACAGTTGAGTTTCTTGGTGTTGTGTTGAAGGCGATCAGGTGATCTGTAAGCCAGTACTAGTTTGTACAGATTAAGAAGGGCAAGATAACTAGACATAATCCAGCAATGTTGCAGTCTTAGCACCCAAGGCATGTTTAATTTTAAAGCTGAAACAGCCTGTAAGTTCCCAATGGTTATGTGGTCCTTTTTCTAATAATTAAATAACGTGTCATAGATGAGCCATAATTTAAGTAGGATAAAAATAAACTTTTTTCATATTCATACAAAACTTAAGGCAACAAGGTCTATAAGAGACATCTTCAGATTTTTTTATCACACATCCTCAGTATGGTAACTCAGAAGCAAGCATGCAGATTTAAGTGGGTGGAACTTAATTGTCTTTTGAATTAAATGTTAAAATATTTTAATTGTTTTATAAAGTTGTTTAACATAGATTTGATAATCTTGGATTTATTTTTCTTCTACAGAACACTCAGACCACCATTAAGCTTTTTCAAGAGTGTTGTCCTCATTCAACTGACAGAGTGGTGCTTATTGGTGGAAAACCTGATAGAGTTGTTGAGTGCATCAAGATTATTTTGGATCTTATCTCTGAGGTAATGTTTGTTACATTTATTTTATTCTTTCATTGGCATTCCATGAATATTTTAGACATGAATTGGATGAAAAATGCTGTCTTTTGGTTTCTAGTTAAATTCAGTACCTCCTACTTTCCCAGAGAAGAGTGATAGTTATGAACCTTGGGAACTATTTCTATTGTTTAGAATTGGGGTACACTTTATGAGGGAGGGAAGCAATTTTTGGTACTAGTGGGCCACGTATGCTTTGCATATCACCAGAATGGAAAATTCAAAGAGTAAGGAAAACAAAATGTATCTGCCATATCTAAGTGATTTTTCTGTCATGGTTAAAGGGAGGACATCAACATTTCTTTTCTTGGCAGCACTGTGAAATCAAGAACATGTTCCAAGTGCATGCATGTATTAGTTTAATTAAATGCGCCTGTTGTAATAGAACTAATCAATTTGGGAAATTTTTTTGTTCATTTGTATTAGTCTCCAATTAAAGGACGGGCCCAGCCTTACGATCCCAATTTCTATGATGAAACGTATGACTATGGTGGCTTCACAATGATGTTTGATGATAGAAGGGGACGGCCAGTGGGCTTTCCAATGCGTGGAAGAGGAGGTTTTGATCGAATGCCCCCTGGTCGTGGCGGACGACCCATGCCTCCCTCGAGAAGAGATTATGATGACATGAGCCCTCGCAGAGGACCTCCACCACCTCCGCCAGGTCGTGGTGGTAGAGGTGGCAGCAGAGCTCGTAATCTTCCCCTTCCTCCACCACCACCTCCTCGTGGCGGGTGAGTTGTTGCATAAGAGCATTATTCATGAACTCATGTTGTATATCTGAGTAATATTCATATTTTCAGTGATTTTTTGCATACTTCCACTACTTTGTTGGTAGTGATTATGCAGCATTAAGCCTATATTAGACAAGAGTGTTTTTGAGATTTACTGAAATTTAATTATCTGCTGTGCTGTAGTAATCTGCGAAGACTATGATCAGTAGTTTTGGATCTTTTGTTAGTCAGTACTTGGGCAGAGTAGTTTGATACTAAGTTGTATGTGAACCATGAATGGGAAAATCTGGATTAGAATAAACAAGCTAGCTCATAACACACATAAGACAATTAACATGCTCTGCCTTTTTCATTTTAGAGATCTGATGTCCTATGACCGAAGGGGCAGACCAGGAGACCGTTACGATGGCATGGTATGAGTTAAAATTTGTCCCGTTGTGTTCCCTAAGTGCAGTTAGGATGCTGACCTGCTGTTGCTGAACACATGCATGTTCATGTGGGACAGACATGGTTCTGATAGTAAAACCAAGATGTTTTGTCCATACAAGTGGTCCTCCTGTGGATGAACACTGGAGGTGTATATGGTACTCTTCTGTATTCTTTCTTTCTCCCTGTGATCAAAAATGATTCAGAGCATTTGACTGCTCAGCCCTGTAGATTTTCTTGCACTGGCCATCTTCCAGATTTTTTTGAATCAGCATGACAGAAATAGCAATTGGTAGATTTTTCAGGTAGAGAAAGCATGTCAGAACAATATTCTCTGATTGTACTTGGTTACACAACCATTCTTAGCACTAAATGTTGGAAAACATGAACATAGATACAAATTACGGAACAGTATCTGAGAAGAGCTGTAGTTGATGGAAGGTGATGGCTCATTTGAATAAATTCTTGTATATTTTCTAGCTTCTCTGCAGAAAATCCAATCTTAGTTCCAAATGTTTTGGCGGTAGAACCATTGCTCAGTTGAATCCTACATCAATTTTTTGGCTGGGGGAGGAAGAGATTTCCTACTGCGTAGAATCATAGATAGTCTTCTGTGTTGCATTCTGAACTGTCATGCCCCAGCAGCTCTCTGCTGTTCTGAGGCAAGATTCCTCTTTTCGTCAGAAAAAAAATCCCAGAGGTTGTCCTGATTTCAGCTGGGATAGTTAATTTCTTCTGGTCCAGTCCTGTGTTTTGAATTCATTCTGAAAAAATCCTGATGACATGCTGGTGTTTTTGTTTTTCCTATGTAATATTTATCCTAAGTCAAGAATTTACTTAGTATCTCATGCCCTGACAGTGAGTAGGGTCACCAAAGAAGCCAGGAGAGATCATAATCGGTACGGCTGACCCAAACTGGCTAAAGATATATTCTGCACCATAGAACATCATATCCAATATATAAATTGGGGCAATTACCCAGAAAGGGGGTCCATAGGGCTTTGAGCATGAGGCCTGGCCTGGCAGTGGTCAGCAAGTGATAAGCAGCTGTATTATGTACCCTTGGTTTTATTATTGGTTTTTTATTGGTTTTGGGGCATGGTGGTGGTGGTTTCATTTTTTGTTAGTTTTCTTTGTTTCGTTTTTTAATTTTTTTCCCAGTTACTGAACTGTTCTGATCTCAAGCTAGAAGTTTTACTTTTGATTCTTACCCCAGTTCTACTGGGGGTTGGGTGGTGGGGGGGTGTGAGCAAGCAGCTATGTAGTGCTTAGTTGCCAGCTGGTCTTTTAAATCACAACAGAGGTGTATCTCTATAGCAACAGTCTTCATGTCTCCTCTGGCTTTGTTTGGCACCTTCTTTAAGATGTCAGGTGACACATTCTTTTCTTCTAAATGAATGTAAAAATGAATGTAGAAATGAAAAAGAGCTATGAAATGGGCTGCCTAAATGGGCTTCACATGCCCTTATTGGGAATAAGAGTTACTGGAACTACAAATTGCAAGAATGTCATGGGCTTACAAGAAATAATAAAAGGAAAGATTTGCAGTTACAAATGTTTACAGTTACAAAAAATGTGTTTCCCATACTACTCTACATGTTAAGAAACTGAAAGAATAGAGAAGTACGCTTCCAAGATTCCTTATCTGTATTTACATGTTTTCAGAGCTTAGGTCTGTGTTCTTCTGCTTTGCAGCTAATAAAGCCAGTGCTAGAGTATGTAAACTGAGCAGCCTGCCCTTCTTTGGATATTTGGTTAAGCACAGTCTTGCTTAGCTTTGGCAGTAGTGTGTTCTATTTTTGTCCTATTTTTATTCTGTTCCAGCCAGAATAGAAAATCCGTTTTGACTTAGGTTTTGCCTGTCAGATTGATCTTCACTTTGTTCACATGAATTTCCACACACAAGCAGAGTAGTTTCTGCTAGTTTGGTTCCTTTAATAGAAAAAAAAAAGTAATTTTCATTCTTGTTCATAGTGAAGCTGGTCCTTATGACCAAGTGTTATAGCCTGGTTAAAGTGAGAACTACTTACAGATGCTACTACAACGAAGATAGTATTTAATTTGTAGTTTTAGTTAATCTTGATTCTAGTATCCTAAATTATGTAAGCAGAAAGGAAATCTTCACACTGAGTGTGACATCACAGTTTCAAGTACCATGCCAAAAGGTAAAATCTTCCTGTGCTGGCCTTTATTTAGGTACAGAAACTGTTCTGTACCTAAAGATTTAAAATAAGCCAATATGTGGTTTGTTATCTAATGATGGGAAAAGCTGCTCTTAGAGAGCAGAAGTGCTCTTTTCATGGATTCTGTCCTACATAGATGTATTAAAAAGGCAGCAATAGATGAACATCTCAAAAATACTGGAAAAATTGAATGTAAAGAGACAATTTTTTTTGCCAGTTCTCATTTTCCATGAAGGCAGAAAGATTGAACAGTCGACAGCCTTTAATATTGTATGCTGAACTGTGGTTTTTCCTGAATTCCAGAAATATGACTGTATTGACAGCCTTGTAAATGCTGAGATGAGAAAAACCCATTTTGATTTTAAAAGATAGGTAAATTCCTCTTGGTCATACAGAGGTAATCACTTAAGATGATAATTGTCTGTTAGCCTGGCTTAAAGTTCTAGTATATGTGGAGAGTTGTGTGGGAAGCTGGCTAGCAGAGCACGGCCGTAATGGAATTCAGCTAGTTAAGCGATAAGTGGCAAGGACACTGGGCAAGGTAATCCTTACATAGAGCGAAAACAGGATGTGTGGGAAAAAGGAGAGAACTCAACACCTGCAGACTACAATAACACACGAATAGGCGGAGATGACTTTTAGCTAAGAGACCAATGATGAGCTTAGCCTTGCAATATGTATGAGCCTCATTATTGTATCTATATAAAGAACAGAGTTGTTGATAATAAACTGAGACTTGTTGATCATCATCGGATGTGCTTGTCTCCCGTCGTTCCCGACAAGTATAAATATGTACTGCTGTTAAAATGCTCATTTGACTTACAGTCAGTTCTGAAACTCTTTCTCCAAAGTACAAACTTGTTTATTTGCATACAGAAGTATATATTTCAGTGTGTAACTACTCCAGATCTGATCCTGTGGACCATAAGAACTATTATGGTCTGAAAAATCCTGAGCTTTCTGTATTTTTTATCAACCTGATTCTCATGGGCATGTAAAAAATTAGTAAAGGTAGAAGGTATGACAGCTGTGCTATTTATTCGTGCAGATGCTGGAAAGAAGTAACAAAATTTCACTTTCCTGGGTCACACTTAAATGCCAGAAAAATTTATGATAAAGGAATTTGACATGAGTTAAGACTGCATGCGGGTTTTTTTATTGGATGTAAAAGTTAAGCTCTTTGCCTTATCCAGCCTATATGTCATCTGATTCCTGTTCTAGAACTGAGTAGGGATTAGCACCAATTAGTCTGCAGCGTAAAATGTTGCATGTGTTTATTTTGCACAAATAAATGTAATCTGCTGAAATTGTAAAATCTGAAAGAAAGAAATGTCATATATATGTTTTAGAAACATAATTGAGTTTCTAGTGGAGTTAGACAGCGGTAAATTGTTAGCCTGCTTACTGTCTAGATGAGGTATGTGCAGTGTCCTTCCTGCTTAATTTGCTGTTGGCATAATCACTTGCAGTTACTTGTTTCAATCTTACTGAAACTTCTTTTTCTAACACATGGCAGAAACAAAAGATATATAAAGTATTTTTACATGTAAAAATGTAAAAAGGTTATCTAAAAGGAAAAATAGGCTTGTTTAAGTTTTGGCTTGCTGTTGTTTTCTGACCTTCTTAGTTAGAGGAAAAATCTGCTAATACCACAGAAAGAGAAGGAAAACACAAGTTGCCCATTTAGAGTTGCCACAAAGTAATACTAAAAGGCAGTGAGTCTTGGAAGTCATCTGAATCACATAATTTTTAGTCTTTGTTGATAGCATAATTGTTTCTTTGTACCACTGTGTATTCTGTTTGGTTGCCGTGTTCTATAAGAGTCTGTTATGACCTGGACTTCTTTCTTCTTCTTATGTTGCGTCCGGAAGATGATGCAATGTCATGTGGATGCCTGTGATGACATGCAGCCACCAGAGCTGGTGAGTGTTTTCAGCCTGTCTTTTGAAAACTGCTTTATTGAATGAGTGAAGTGATAAAACAAATTTTTTAAGAGATGTTGAGTGTAGTCCCTGGCAACCTGCACCTATTCAAATTTTTAAAGCCATCATTCTGGCTCTGAGTTTAGTAGCAGACTTAATGGTGTGTCTGTTGAAGGCAGGTAATATTAATAGAAATGTGGAATTATGCAGTACCATAGTAAAAATAAAGGAGCTTTTCTTTACCTGTTTTGCCACTTTCACACACTACTTTCATTTTGATAAATGGTATCTTTTCCCATAACCGATGTACTGTAGATGCATGCATTTATGATTTATATTTTGTTCAGTAATGTTGTGGGATTTTATTTCAAACAGCAAGTATTTAAAGTGGCTTATTTGTGAATAAACTATTACTTACCTGTCAATCTATTTGAAAAGTTATCATTGGTCAGATAAGTTTTGGGATGTTATCACAGAATCATTTGGTTGGAAATAACCTTAAAGATATCTAGTTCCAGCCTGCCATGGGTAGAGAGCCTTGAGCTAGGCCAGGATGCTCAGGGTTCGGTTGAACCAGCCTTTGAACGCTTCTGGTAATTGGACATCCACAGCTTTTCTGGGCAACCTGTTCAGTGCGTTACTGCCCCACAGTGAAGAATTTGTTTTTAATACCTAAACAAAACCAGCCCTCTTTCAATTTAAAGCCATTACCCCTTGCCCTTCCTCTTTATGCCTGTGTGAAAACTTATCTCCAGCCTTCTTGTAGGCTGCCTTCTGGAGCTGGAAGGGCACAATAAAATCACCCTGGAGCCTTCTCTTCGACAAGCTGAACAATCCCAACTCTCAGGCTCTCTTAAAGGAGAGGTGCTATGTGCCTCTAGTAATCTTTGTGGTCCTTCTCAGGACTTGATGCAGTAGGTACAGGCCCTTAATATTAGGGGCCCCCGAGCTGGATGCAGTACTCTTTTGGGGTCTCAAAGGAGTGGACTAGCAGAGCAGAATCACCTCCCTTGACCTTTTGATGGAGACAGGACATGATTGCTGCTCTGGGCTGCAGGTACTCATTGCTGGGTCATGTCCTGCCTCTCACCCACCAGCACCCCCAAGTCCTTCTTGGCAGGGCTGCTCTCCTTCTGTCCATCCCCAGCCTATGTTGATACCAGGGTTTGCACCAGCTGAGGTGCAGCGCCTTGCACTTGGCATTGTTAGTTTGAATGGGACTCCCATGGGCTAACTTCTTGAGCTTGTCCAGGTTCCCCTGGATGGCATCCAGTCCTTCTGGTCTGTCAACAGCGCTAATCAGCTTGCAAACTTGCTCTGGGTGCACTTAATCTGCCTGTGTATTGATGAAGACATTGAATAGCACTGATCCTAGTGAAGATGAGCCCCTGAGGAACACAACGTCCATTGAAACTCTGAACAAGTTACACTGCCCTCTGTGTGCGACTGTCCCCATTCAATAAACAGTCTGCCCATGGAATACACCCCTCTCCAGTTCGGAGGAAGGTTTGTGTGGCCTGTGTCAAAGCCTTTACAGAAGTCCAGGTACACGGTACCTGTAGCCCTTTTCTTGTTCACCGACGTAGTCACTCCTTTGTAGAAATCGCGGAGTACATGGGGTATTGATGTACAGCAGTGTCTTGACGATGGCAAAATGCTGCTGAATCAATACTTTTGATTAAGTCATATGAAATAACAGCCCTTAGCTTACACAGCAACTGCTATCAAATTCTGTTGTTTTGTAGTGTGGGGAGGTAGATATGATCAAGGAAAGGTTTTTGTCTTCAAAAGAAATAAGTTCAAAAAGGAATCCTATGGTAAATACCAACAGCAGTATGGCTGTGTATGCTGTCACCAGCTTCTGAATTAAACCTTAAGCAGAGTTCTTCATTGTCTTGTATTTTGGACTCTACTATGAGCTCTATTATGTTGTCTTATAATATGTATTGCTTAGTAACATAATTAGATAATACAGGTTGCTTAGAGACAGGATAAGCTCAACACTTCGATCTGAGTAGCTTCTATTTTGATGTGAAAAGAAACATGGTAAGGAATATTTTCAGGGAAGTTGTTAAATTGCAACTTCTATGGACTGGTTAATTGTGAGTGGTTGAACTTGACTGTCTGACAGGGGCCCATCCAGCTGCTCTCATGCCCTTTCCTTAGTAGATTGGGTGTAAGAAAGTAAGACACAAGGTCTGTGGCTCATGATAAAGATGGGCAGACCACTTACTAGTTAACATGATAGGCAGAACTTGGCTTGGGGTAGGTTTACTGCCACTTAGAGTAGCCTGGTGAGAAACATAAAAACGCCTTTACCCACCCCACCTTTCACTTCTTCACAGACTCAACTTTCACTCCTTCATTCCTTACTCGTCTGCTTCCTTTGCCATGAATGGTGCAGGGGTGATAGGAAATGGCAGGTTCAAAGTCAGTTCATTACTCTTGCAGCTCCTCCTTCCTACACTTTTCCCGTGCTACAGTGTGGGGTCCGTTCCATGGGATGATACAAATCAAACAATCTGTTTCCAGTGGACTGCAGTTTTTAAGAACTGTTCCAGTGTGGGTCCCCTTCATGGGGTACAGTCCTTCAGGAACTAATTTGTTGTTGGTCCCCTCACAGGCCGCAGGTACCTTCTTGGAATCTCCACAAAAATGCAGCTTCCCTTGTGGGGCCTGTCTTACTGCCTAGCATCCTTCAATGGGCTACAGTGTAGCGATATGTTCCAGTATGTTTTTCTCCGTGGGCTGCAGGGCAATCTCATTTTCATTGCCTGGAGCAATTCTTTTGTCCTTGCTCACGTGCAGTCAGTGCATGTTGGAAAATTTTAACTCTTCTTAAATATCACTGAGATGTCACCAGCTTTGCTGATAGTTTCAGCCTTAGACAGCCTCCATCCTCCTCTCAAAGATCCCAGGAATTTCTTCAGAATTTGAATTTGAGAGAACCATGTTTGTTTATTCTCTGCTTCTATAAGAAAGTGGTGTCTTGCACACTTAAAACACATTAGATGAAATGAGAACTTGATATCAAATGCAAATTTACAAATCCTGAAAATAAAAGGGCCAGTTGCTCATTGCAGTGATTTGCATTTGGTATATGGTGGTTTAAATGTATCAGAAGTAACTCGTGATTATTTATTCAAAGATGCAAAGGGTTGTAGCATAGTCAGAATGAAGAGACAATGTTGTAGAGCTTTATTGATTTTTTTCCCAAAAGGGTAGATGAAGTAGGACAATCTACTGGCCAACTGTTTGTCCCAGAACTGAAGATTGCAGTCTCTCTTGAGCTGTATTGGTAGTATTAATATGGCTCTACTCTGATCTTGTAATTGTAATACGTAGTACAGAGGTCACAAATAGATCAGCATCAACAGCTGTCTGTGAGAAGCTGAGGTAGTGAAACTGCCTTGGTAAACCAGCATGGCTGAATCCTTTGTCATTTTATGCCTTATCCTTAGAGGATTTGACAGGGCAGGATAAGAATTAAAAAATAACTGGAGTTGGAGTTGTTGGGACCTAACAAGAATCATTGCATCCAACTCGTGGTCCTGCACAAGATGGCCTCTGGTCCAAATGGACAGAGATTAATGAGATCTCTCCTACCTACTCCTTTTATTTCTAGTGTTTCCTCTTTGCCTCAGGATGACCTTAATGACATAACACAGTTGTATTTATATCAGGTTGAGATGTTTGATTAAATGGGCTCAAAGTTAACAATATAATACTTAAGGCAAAAATGTGTTAATGAAGCATGGCTGTTCACTTTAATGTTTTTTCCTCTTTTCTCTTACAGTTTGAGGGTGGCTCTGGTTATGGTAAGTGTTTATATAGACCCTTTGCATGTAGTTCATTATGTAGTTACTAAAGGGCTTGATGCATACACTTAAATCAGATTATTCTTATGCAGGGGGGCGTGGCTCATATGGAGATCTTGGTGGACCCATCATCACAACACAAGTAACGATTCCCAAAGATGTAAGTAAAGTTGATTTTTCTTTCAGCTCATGCTTTTTCTTAAAAAAAAAGTCACAGCCATTTCTCAGACTGTTTAAGTAAATCAGAAGTACTTAAAGTGCTTAATAAGTTATTCTAATACAAAGCAAGTGTTTCTAAATCACCAGCAGTGTATTGTGTGACTGTTTGGTTTCTGTCTTCAAATGCGCATTAAACATTTTTATTTGTGGTTAATACTTAGTCCTCGTAACTTGAGATTTGCAAATGAGAGCTGGTTCTCCCAGTTTTATCTCACCTGTACAATTATTACTGCAGGGGATATTTTTAGGTATAAAGAAAGAAACTTCCATTGCAACACTTAAAACTGATTTTACTGATGCTGTTTTGATTTTCTAACTTTTTAGAAAGACAGTTGTATCAGGAAATGAATATTTTTGCTTTCTTCCTTAGTTGGCAGGATCTATTATTGGAAAGGGAGGCCAGAGAATCAAACAAATACGTCATGAGTCAGGAGCTTCGATCAAAATTGATGAACCACTAGAAGGCTCAGAAGATCGAATAATAACTATTACAGGAACACAGGACCAGATACAAAATGCACAGTATTTGCTGCAGAACAGGCAAGTTAAAGTTTAATATTATCCCTACTGTCAAATTAACATGTGTGTTATAAAACTGCTCTCCTCTGTGAATCAGTTTCTTAAGAAGGCAGGTTTTAAGTAACTATTTGAACCTAACTTCTCTAGTGTTAGTTCTGCCTTTATTCTCTTCTGTTCTCCATTTTAATTAAAATGAAGACACCCTCAAAACTAATCTTGCTGGAAGACATCTTAATCAAGCAGTCCTCTCCTTTCTCTGGTGAAAACTGCTGCAAAAAAGCTACTTGTAATAAATTACATAGAGCCTGTAGAAAATATAGAAGATTTCAGTGGATGTTGGCCTAGTTCTGTGTGGAAGACTAGTGATTTTGTTGTTTTTAGATAACTAAATTGACAACAAATCACAGTCTGCCATATGGCACAGACCATGCCTCTACAGGACAAGTTGAAATCGATTTGGGGCTGTTATGCAGCATTTCACACCTTGCTGACAGTACTTTGCCTTTTCTGCCAAGTATTAACAGCTACAGATAGCATTTGCTGTATTAACATTCTGGCTGCTATAGCAGATTTTAATGTCTTAACTGGAATGTTTGGCTTTATATTACTAGTATTTAACCATGCCTGAAATATACAATTATTAGCCATTGCCATTTTAAAATTATTTACTTTTAAATGTGTTAGGAATTTGTAATTTAGTATTTTCTATGAATGTCATTATGAATGTTGATGCAAGATGTATGGTCCATCATTCTAATACCTGCTTTTTTCTTTTTCTTTTATAGTGTGAAGCAGTATGCAGATGTTGAAGGATTCTAATGCAAGATTATTTTTTCTTTTTTATAGTGTGAAGCAGTATTCTGGAAAGTTTTTCTAAGACTAGTGAAGAACTGAAGGAGTCCTGCACCCCTTTTTTTTTTTTATCTGCTTCTGTTTAAAAAGCCAACATTCCTCTGCTTCATAGGTGTTCTGCATTTGAGGTGTAGTGGAATCTTTGCTGTACACCAGATGTAATGTTTAGTTCCTTACAAATTCATGGGGTGGGGGAAGGGCGCACGAGACTAACATTGATATTTTGAAACGGCAGAGAGAGTGAATTCTATTTTTGTTCATTGTTGGTGGTAAACTGTACTGTTTTTCTGTAATTGTTGTGAACACCCTGCTTTATGTACACTGTATCTTACTTTGGAGAGGGAGAATATGGGAGGCCACATGTCCCTGGCATTTATTGAGAACAGTGTGCAGAATGTAATGCTTTTTTGTAAGAAACACTTTAGGATTTTTAAATAAATTTAGTGAACCTATTCTTGGTGGTCATTTTTCTTTAGGTCTACATAAGGTCAGAACTAAAATGGATATACCTAGTTTGGTTTTTTCCCCCATATAAATTAAAGTTGCTGTTAAGCTTGCTCTTTAGTTTCCTTGATATATAGATGGAGTTATGTGGGGTTTTTTGATGAATGAAAGAAATAGTGTGAAAACAATGACTGCTTTGCTGTTTAAGGGGAAAAAAGGTGAAAATATTCACGCAAATGTTGTGTTAAACTTGACGTTTTTGCAAGTGTTTGGCCCTCTTTGCAATACATATATATATTGGTGACAGTATATAAATAAAATATTTTACAACTTTGTGATGTCACTAAGTAAACAGTGGTAAAGTACACCTGGTTCTAGACAGCTTGCTTAATGCAGAGTTGCTCTACCGTTACTGAATAAATTATACCTGTTTCCTGAGCTTTTGTTTGTATGAGAAAGGAATTGCGAATTGGCAAGTCGACAATATTATTATGTAACTTGTTTTTTGCTGTTTGCAAAACTTCAACTTGTTTCCCAGATGTATGTTGAATTCCTTAAGAATTATTTGTGAGAAATTAAAAAAATATAAAGCCTCTGGATATCTCATGTAATACCTTGGCATTTGTATTTATAGTTTAAAGTTTTAATTTTACTTCCTGAATAAAAACAGATTAAAAAGTGTAAAGGTGTGTGGCACATACAGATACGATGGGTCCGGACTAAGGGAGGATTCTTTCATTGTGGTTTTTTTTTGGGTTGGTTGGTTTGTTGTGTCTCCTCCCTCGCCACGATTTCTAGCGCGTGAACTTGGCCTTTTTCATGCAGCTGCGTTTTAAAAAGGCATGGTAAAGGCAGGCAGCCTGGAACGTTGTGCATAAGGCTGGCTCCCTTGCAGAGCAGTAGGGAATTCATGGAAAGAAATACCATTACTCTTTAATCAGAGGGCAGGCAGCTGCCTTGGTAGACAAGGTACCTAAATTGGAGAAGTCTGCCATCGATGCTAAGGTTTTGGGCAAAATAAAAGTGAACTAAAAACAGCTGCTGAATTTCTCCGTGTGCTTTCAGCTTGAGTATGTATACAAAAGGGGTTGTGGACAGTCTTCCGTTTGGTTCTTTCCTGTTTTGAGGGGAAAAAAACACGCACATTTTTGTTCGTTCGACTGTTGAGGGTTTTTTTTTTTTTTAATCCATCTCTTTCAATGATGAGAACCTTCCGGAAAACTTGGTTGCCGAAGAGCTGGGTCTGCGCTCTGCTGCAGCCGGGCAGGATTTGAGGGGGCGATTCTCAAGCGGGATGTGCTGGCCCGGGGTCGGGCGGGCCC
>JAHLSL010013749.1:2505918-2541408 GCA_025920805.1 Petroica traversi
CAGCCCGGCCCGCGACCTCCGCGGCTCCCGACGTGATGCCATCCCGCCGGCCCCTCAGGTTTGGAGACACGGGGAAAGTGCTGGGCCGCCCTCACAACCCTTCCTCACAAGCGGAAAGGTCGCCGGAGTGTTTGCCTCTGCCTTAAGGCAGCCTCTGGCACCGACGCTACAGCATCTCGCTAGCCTTGTCGTATTGGGCATATTTCGATTTCCTAGTTCTTTTATAATACAGATTCTTAGGAAATAGGGCTTCCCTCCCACACCCGGGACATGGTTTGTTAATTTGCTTGTTTGTTTATATGTTTGTTTGTACTTTAAAAAGAGAGTAGGAGATCTTGGCATTTAAGAGCAGCACTTGGTAGGGGGTAAAACAAAATAACACACCCGGGTAAATAAACTCAGTTATCAGTCAAAATGTGTTTTTAATCTGAAGTTAGAATGTTTATGTGTCTGTTTCTGATTGCCATGTCCCTTAGGATACAAGTCTTGACTCATTCTCATGCTTTGCTTACTTGTTTCTATGCTCAGTCAATAAAACGGGGCTTTTCTTTTTTCAAACTTTAGATGGTTTCTCAGCTGTGGATAGCCAAGTCCTCAGACTAAAAGGAATATAATGAAATGCAAAAGCTCTTCTCTTTGCAGCTGTGAGACAGTACTCTTTTAAGATACTTGTTTTTTAAAAACTTGAATTTTGGGGCTTAGTTGATTTCTGCCAGTTCAGTAATACAGCTTTCTTGAAGACAATCTATGTGAGAGCAGGAAGTTCAGCAAACTGTAGCTTGCATGACACAGATTCTCAGAATTAGCAACAACAGAAAAGTGTGTGGGATCCCATGCCGGTTTTTGAGTTCTAGCGAAAAACAGCTACAAAAAAAGGCAATTCCTTAATATTTACAAGTGTGCTACTGTGCAATGCTTATGTTGTAAGAATGAATATGCACTAAGCTGTATAAGGAACCATGTATGCTAAAATTCTAATTACTAAAAAATAATTACACATGTGCTTAAAGTTTCATATCAAAATCAGAGAAATGCTTTACATGTAGTAAATAGATACATTTAGAACCACGCTTCTTTGTGCCTGTTGAGTTAGAAATGTTTGGTGCTTCATAAGTAGAGGAGGGTATTGCAACATGTATGTCCATAGAACTTTTGGAGAAAAAGGTTTTGTTTAACTCCTTTGAGTTGCCTATGCAATATGAATTCAGGAACAGGAAAATGAAAGGATCCATTGTAAGCCTTTGCTTTATCAACAGTGTTTATTAACAAGCTCCTATGATATTGCTGCTTTGTATGACTGTGTTATATTCAAATAGGAAATCGGGCAACTTTCAGACTTAAGTCTGCTAGCTTGGAAATTATTAGATGTAAAATTAATTTATTAATTGATTATATAGTTATCAATAGAGCTGCATTTATATCAGTTACTTTTCAAGACTTAGGAAATGTTCCTTAGGAAATCTCAACTTTCCACTTCAGGAGATTCATTCTTTTGTATTATATAACATGGAAATTTTTTTTTCTTAGTTGCAGACAGATTTCTTCTTGACTATGAGAATACACAGTGAGTGGGAAGCACAAGGGTGGAATCTGGCATGGAGGAGATCCCAGTTAAAGTTGCAGTCCGAGTCAGACCTCTGCTTTCCAAAGAAATACTTCATAACCACCAAGTGTGTGTCAGATTAGTCCCAAATGCTAAACAAGTTATCATTGGAAAGGACCATGTCTTCACTTTCGATTTCGTATTTGGCAAAAACTCCACCCAAGAAGAAGTTTATGCTGTTTGCATTAAGCCTCTTCTAGCTTCTCTGATCGAAGGGTACAATGCTACAGTGTTTGCATATGGACAGACTGGTTCTGGGAAGACTTACACCATTGGCGGTGACCACATTGGTAGGTTATAGAAAGGTTTATGGTTTTTGGGTTGTTGGTTGTTTTTTTTTTTAATTGGTAAAGGGTGTATTTGGGCAAGTTAAGTTTTTATTACCTAGCCAATGATGCTGCAGAATTTAAGGACCAAGGAAAAAAAAAACCTCTAGTAAAAAAAAACTTTCAAAATGTATGTGATAATTAAAGTTCTAAAAACTTCTCCATAAATTAGGCTCTACTAAAAATATCTAAGAAAAAAACAATTAATTAAGGGTTCTTTCACATTCCACATTTTAACATGCAACTTATATTAGACATATTTTTTTCTGAAATGTAGTGGTTTTGAAGATTTTTGCTACGTTTATCTTGAAAATGTCTGCATTAGGCACTTAATTGCTTGCTCATTCTGTGTTGGGTTTGTTTGGTTCTTTATGGATTTTTTGAGAGAAATTTCAGTGACATCAAAGAAATTTATGATTTAATCTTTCCAAAGGGTTATAAATAGAGTATTATAAATATCTTGATAGAGTCTTCCTTTTATTTAGAATCATACGATCACAGAATCGTTTAGGTTGGAAAAGACCACTAAGATCATAAAGTCCAGCCATTAACTCAGCATTTCCAGGTCCACAGCTAAGCCGTTTAACTGGGTGACCACCAGTGAAGAAATTTTTCCTAATATCCAGTCTAAACTTCACCAGGTGCAACCTGAGGTCATTTCCTCTTGCCCTGTCACTTTTCACCTGAGAGAGGAGACTGGCCCATTTGGTTACGTGCTCCAGTCAGGTGGTAATAGAGAACAGTACAGTCTATTCTGAAGTCTGATTTTCTCCAGGCTAAACACCCCCAGCTCCCTCAGCTGCTCCTCACAGGACTTGTGCTCCAGACCTTTCCCCAGCTCTGCTGCCCTTCTCTGGACTCACTCCAGCCCCTCAATGCCCTTCTTACAGTGATGGGCCCGGAACTGAACACAGCACTCCAGGTGTGGCCTCACAGGTGCTGAGTGCAGGGGGACAATCACTGCCCAGGTCCTGCTGGCCACACTATTGCTGATACAGGCCAGGATGCCATTGGCCTTCTTGGCCACTTGGGCACACATTGGCCCATGTTCAGCTGCTGTCAACCAGCACTCACAGATCCTTTCTGGATAAGCATCTTTCCAGCCACTCTGCTCCCACCCAACCTGTAGTGCTTAAGGGCAGGACCTCACACTTAGCTTTGTTGAAGCTCATGCTGTTGGCCTCTTCTGCTTATTGTTGTAGCTTCACTTCTACTCCCTTCACGAGCAGTTATTTAATGTTCCTAGAAGTACCATTCCTAGCTAAATTGTTTTGGTAGTGGATGTCACAGTCTAAGGCTGATCACAGCTCTGCAATTACAATCTTGTAGTTTAATGAATGTATTTGCTAAATTAATAATTATATGAACAACCCTTTAGTTTTTTCGACAAAAGAGATTCTTGGTATTGTCTCATAGGCAAGCAGTTTCTATAGTTTCTATATATATTCTCATAGGCAAGCAGCTGTGGATAAAGAATACAAATTATTAATGGAAGCATTGTCCTATGCTGAATATTTAAAAAAAAAAAAAGTAGTTTGGCACCAATGTTCCACATCTATGAAAAAATAGGAAATTACTGTTAATGTTACTAAGTTACTGATGATTTTGCTTTATGTAAGTAGAATTTATAGTTTCTCAAACCCTTGAGATGTCATTGCTAACCATATTGAGTACGGATAAATAAGAAATCTGTTCTCTGAGTCTTAAAGCAGAATCCAGATTTTTCATAGCTTTCAGGATATAAAATTATGTAGTTTAGAACTTAGATTTGAATCCTAGTTCTGGATGCAAAAAAAAATTCTGACATACACACAAATACAAAAATCCTTATGAACAATGAGCTCTTCAGATTCCTTAGTATGTTGCATACTAAATATCATAGATTTCTCTCAAATTTCAGTCTTTGTAATTTACGTGACAGAATGACTGCAAATCTCTGTGACATTTGTCCTTATATTTTAGCATCAGTTGCAGTGGATGAAAGGGGCATAATCCCACGGGCTATTCAGGAACTTTTTAATCATATTTCTGAACATCGTGATATTAACTTCCGTGTGAAGGTATCCTATATAGAGGTTTACAAGGATGAACTTCGAGATTTGCTGGATTTGGAGACCTCTGTAAAAGAACTGCATATCCGAGAAGATGAGAAGGGAAATACAGGTAGGATTCCGGCTCTTGAATTTGGTGGATTGGGTTTCAGTTTGTGTCCAAATTATCCTTGCTTTCTCTTTAAAGTGCTTATTCACTGCTAATGAATAAAGGGGGGAAAAAATTTAAAGTTTCAGAATATAAACTCAGTTCAGCTGTTTGGATGCAGTTTGGGGTTTAGGTGCCTTTATGCAGTATAGATGTTCAATTATATGGATGGAAATGGCAAAAAATGATAAATGCACAATTATTGTTTCTGCAAATTCTGTTTAGAAACAAAATAATATGTGATTATTCACTTTAATAAATATTTTAAGATTAAACCATTGCTTCTTCCTTCAAATTTACAATTGTTAACTGAATTATATTGTAAATATCTGCTTCCCTTTTACAATGCAATGAGTGAATGAGACCACTTTATGACAAGGACGGGGAGTAGATATTTTTAAAGGCTTTGAGATTAACACTTGCCCTGTAGGTATTGTCTTCACCCCACGAAAATCCTGGAAGAATCTACATCAGAGACATTTTATTCTGAAAGTATCTAATCTGTTTTAGGTTTGGCTTTTTTATTTTTTTCTTTATATTCTAATTTTTGTTGTTTACTCTGATATTATTATTCTGTTATATTGAGCTGTCATGAGTTTTTTGTCTGCAACTGGTAAAAGGCACTAGTGTAGCACATATCTTCCAGACAATATCATTGCTTCTAAAGGATCCCACAGAATATTTTAAATTCTTTTCTCAGTGCAGTTAGAGTCAGTTTCAGTAACTTGTGCAAGGGCATTTTCCATCTTTCATTGAAAGCAAAATAAGATAAAAAGTGTGATTAGTAAGAGTACTTGGTAGAAGTACTTACATTTACACTTTATTAGATTGCTAACAGATACGTCCTTAAGGCCCAACTATCTGCAGTCTTCAGAAAAGAAATTCTGCCTTTTTTAGCTAGCACTAGACTGTAAATTGCGTAAGGTAATGTTCATTGTGGCGTGTGTAAATGAGTTGTGTCTGTGTCTACAAAATTGTTTCAAATGTTATGGCACAATACACCCATACATTAAATATCTGCAGGTTTCAGATATGTTGTGTGTCATACTTTTCACATATTGTATCTTCCATTTCTATAGCTATATGCTATGACCTCATAATAACGTAGGCTTGTATGTTTCTCTAATATGTGCTTTTAGTTATTGCTGTAAACGTTTGCTGAAGAGTTTGGAATTAATTAAGTTATTCTTACTTTCACCTGATTTGATACTTGAAGTCATTGTCGGTGCTAAGGAGTTCCAAGTAGAATGTGCAGATGAAGTGATAAGCCTGCTGGAAGGTGGCAATGCAGCTCGTCACACAGGCACAACGCAGATGAATGAGCACTCTAGTCGATCTCATGCCATTTTTACCATCAGTATCTGTCAGAAGCAGTCTGCAGAGTATCAGAAAAATACTGATGCTGCACAGAATTTTATTGCTTCGAAGTTTCATTTTGTGGATTTGGCAGGATCAGAGAGGGTAGCAAAGACTGGAAATACTGGTGAACGCTTCAAAGAATCAGTTCAGATCAACAGTGGTCTCTTGGCCTTGGGAAATGTCATCAGTGCCCTTGGTGACCCGAAAAGGAAAAGTGTACATATTCCATACAGGGATGCTAAAATCACTCGTATTCTGAAAGACTCTCTTGGAGGAAATGCCAAGACTGTTATGATAACATGTATAAGTCCATCCTCACTGGACTTTGATGAATCTTTAAATTCCCTCAAATATGCCAACAGAGCCAAAAACATTAGAAATAAACCAGTAGTAAATTACAACCCAGAAAAAGACCGAATTGATGAAATGGAACTTGAAATCAGATTGCTTCGGGAAGCTTTGCAGAACCAGCAGGTCAGTAATCAGCATTTACATTACTTAAATGAAGAGAAAGTCCGTATCAGTTCACTTGAGGAGCAGCTCACCCGCCTTCAGATTCAGTATTTCAGTTACAGAAATTGTGTAGATGAAGCCTTCCCCTTTCTTGTTGATTTGAATGATGATGTTAGCTTAAGAAGAAGTCAGCGGGACAGGTTGCAGAGCTGGATCACTATGGTACAGAAAGTAAGGAAGGAAGCTCTCACCATCCAGGAGACTGATGCAGAGACTGAGACCAGCCCAGCACCACATCACGTCACAATTCTGCAGCTGAAGAGGGAACTAAAGAAATGCCAGGTATTTAATCATAAGCTGGTTATTTAAATGACTAAGTGAAAAAGTAATCTGCCAAAATTTGAACTCCATTTTGAAAGACGGATAATATTGTCACCTGTACTTAATTTGACAATTTGATTTAATTTACAATTTTGTATAATTATATTTGTCTAATCTCTGAGATACAGGTTTATTTTAACGGATGTTTGAATACACAATCACTGACAACAGAGATAAGTGAAGTACCGCTATATTTTCTCTAGTCAGTTTCAATATAACTCTTGAGGCTGAGCTATTTTTCTGTTAGAGTTTTGGTTTTAGCCATGCTAGTATGGTAGGTCTGGCTGGGATGGAGTTAGTTTTCTGTATAGTGCTGTCTCTGAAAGTGCTGTGTTTTGGATTTGTGACAAATACAATGGTGGTAACACAGTAATGTTTTTGCTCTTGCTGAACAGTGTTTTGTGCAGCGACAGGCCTTCTCTTTTTCTGCCTGTGCCCCCCAGTAAATAGATTGGAGGGTGCATGAATAGTTGGAGACACAAACACTTAACAAAGCAGATGACCTGAACTAAACAAAGAGAGATTTCATACCATATACTGTGATGCTCAGCAATAAAAAGGGAGAGGAGGAGTTTTAGGGAGATTAGCTGTATTTTGCCCAGAACTGGTTAAGCATTAGTCAGCCTTGGGATGTGGTGGGTGATAGCTTTTGCATCATCTGTTTTGTTTTATTTTATTTCTCTCTTCCACTTCATCATCACTTTCTGATCAGTTTCTAACTTGACCCACAGATTTTCTTGGTTTCACTTTCCCTTTGCTCTTCCTCTGTCCTCCTAGGAGGAGAGGATAGGGGGAAGTGAAAAGACAGCTCTGTGTGCTTAGCTACCCACTGGGGTAACCCACAACAGTCTGTTTTGGAGTCCTGCCTGTGGCTCAAGGCCTTCAAGATAATTACAGATTTGAATAGAGTGTGCTACATTAAACTTGGAGCTGTTAAAACCTGTTTAGTTAAGATGTTGAATGACTGCTGCAGGTCATGAAGCTGCATATTTTCTTTGGGTGCTGATTTGTATGCATCCTTGAATATTTAGATGCTTTACTCCTTTCAAGCTGTACAACAGATTCCAAGAATCATTAATAACTCTTTTCAGATTTTGCTGTTTTATTTGCTTTTTATCACTTTGTTTTCCTTTGCTTGGGGGAGATATGACAAAACCACTGGTCATCAGCCTAGGCTGGTGCTTGGGTTTACACTGCGGATTTTCCAGTACTCAAGAACCACCTCATGGATAAAACCAGCAATTACACTTGTCCCCTCTTCTTTGAGAGACATTTTGCTTCCTCTCCTCCAGAACAGTTTTTTATAGCCTTGATGTAGTGGCCTCTGAGTACCTTCAGTATCCTTATGTAATCAGACTGTTCATACTGATGTGTTGTGATTCCAACTTTGATTATTGTTCATGAGGTTAAACAGCAATTTGGCATTGCTCTAAGGTGTTTGATCCCAGTATATATACTCCCATATGTCAGTATGTATGGGAGGAGTGGGGCAGGAGCATAGGACCATTGCTGCCTTAGGCAGCTTGTGATTTCATGTCTGAACAGGCTCTGAACATGTCTGAACCCATCAAACTAATTCATGAGCGAAGGTGAAGAGCGGTAACTTCTACAGCTGTGTTGGATCTGCCCCATGCATGTAAAGTCAGTGTTCAGTGCCCCTCGAAATGCAAGAGGTTCTGATCTGAAAGTCCACAAACAGGCTTTGTGATGGTCTGAGACTGAGAAGGTCTCTTAGTCTGAGGCCACACTGACACTAAGACAGACACTGAACCTCAATTCTAGTAAGCTAAACCTGTAGTACAGAAGAAACAGTGGAAGCAGAGATCAAGTTAAGAAGAGAAGCAGCAGCTCCTGCTTGGAGGAGGAGAGAGGAAGAAACAGAACAGGTAGCCTGTTCCACACCAGGCTAGGAACGGAAAGAGGCAGAAATTGTAAGAGGTGAAAGCTGTACCCAGTCCCTATCCATTACCTAGCTGCAAGATAATGTGTAAAGATTTTGCCTGACAAGATGAGCTAATTGCTACCAGGTTGCTCCAGAGCTGCAATAGTAGGGCTAACAGGCTGGAACTAAAGGATAGGGAAACACATCAACTGGGATTCATCTGTTACATCATTTTTTGAAAATGTTCAGTACTCCCTAGACACCAAAGAAACCACTTTACTAATATTACAGCTGGTCAGTTTCCTCCATATGTTTCACAACTTTTCTAAAATAAAAGCTGATAGGTCCAGAGGGGCTGAGGATGATAGGTCCAGAGGGACTGAGGAGAAACGTGACTGATGATGTAACAGATGATGTGACAGATTGAAAGGAGAAGAGGAAAGGGAAAGGCTGGGAAGCCTTATCCCCTATTCCATTCTTAAGGAATTGGTGTAATTACTAACAAACCCCCAGAACATGTTATTGAAACTAGGATACAAGGTAGGAAAGAAAAACAACAGACCATAAATATCTCGAACAATTCCTAGTAGGGTAGTTACAATCTCTCTATAAATCAGTATTACCACGACCAGTAAAATAGTAACTTCAAGCCCTACCCCTCTGTGGTAAAAACTCTGTGTCAAGAACAACAGCCAGTAGCAAAGCCAGCCTAGGAACCAATAAATTAACGTAGTTGCTCTTATGCAGAGGGACATTATGAGCTCAAACAGCATGGCTACTGACTGCTCTATCTCAATACAGAGCAAGCACAACCAAAATACAAATCAGTACAAGTTTTTTCCGCTTTCTCAAGCTTCACATTGGGCGCCAATAATATTTGTCCTGGTTTAGAGTAAATTTTAGGAGGAAACCTCTGGGGGGAGTCTCTTCTAGGAAAAGCCAATTCTAACCACCCCTCCCCAAACAGGTTCAGGAAAAATTTCTTTAGAGAAAAGTGGAAAAAACTATTTATTTAACAAATAGAATATTCACAAGTATAGAAAATCTGGATAAAATGAAAACAATGAAACCTCTCCTTTCTCTGAAGAGATGGTAGATTTAGAGTCCATCTGGCTCCGGTTCAGTTCTCCGGGGGGGGGGGCGGGGTGCGATTGCCAGGCCTGGCTGTAGAAATCGGGGCGGGGGGGCCTCCGGGGATTGCCCTGGTGTCTTGGGCCAATGAGATATGGACCAGTTCCAGGAGGAGGAAAAAAAAAAACTAGTAAAAGAAACAAAGTCTCTCCCAGCAAAAAGCCAAGAAAGATCTGAGGAAACCCTCTGCTGTGAGCTTTCCCAAGCACCTCCCCCCCCAGAGAGTGAGTGAGATATCGCTGTACTGCCGGAACGCAGTCTTTTCAAGGATATTCCATGGGAGTAAAGATGTAACTCCTGCAGACAAATGGCGCGTGTTTTGGTTTTTTTCCCTCCGCTTTCACTCTCTCTGTCTCTCTGGGCCTAACTTAAAGCTGTAGAGCTTAATATCCAACATAAGCAGGAGGGATGATTTGGGATACAAAAAAGTCATATGGCCAACCCAGGACAGTCTCCTAACAGAACTGACTCATGATCAAATAAATAATTCTTTTTGGAGGCATCCCCATATACATTTAGGAAGTATACTGGATGTACTGAATTAAAATATTGACTGTGAACATCAAAAGAAAAGAAATGCAGATTATTGTACAATGAACAGAATCTCAAATCAAAATTAATTTTATGACTTAAAACAACTGTACCTTTGTAGCCGGTGGGGGGGGGCCGGACAGCTGACCACTAGGGATGGCTGGCGGCTCGGCGGCTTGTTCTGAAAGTTTCCTTTTTGCCAAAGTCAACTTCAGCTAGGGACTTTTTTCCCCTTACCGTGAGCCGTGCTTCCCTGGGATGGCAGCCACTGTCCCAAAAGCCAGAGTGCTGCAGAGAGAGTGTTCCCTTGTCCGGAGCCCAAATCAGACACCTCACACCGTGATCAGCTGCTGCTTGGGTTCAGGGGTGAGAAACCCCAAATAAGCCGAGGCATCAGACTTTATTCTGAGGGTTACAACTTATCTTGGAACGGCATGGGGGAGGAACAAGGAAGGGACAGAGGGTCAGGGCCTAATTGGGAAGGAGCAAGGGAGGAGAGAGGGAGACACAAAATACCATTGTGAACTGAAGGCTGGGGGGAGCGGGGGGGGGGAAGTTCGACCCCCCTTCCAAGGCCAAACCTAACTCTACTTCAGAGGGGCCTCATTCTCTAGGTTTCCACAAATTCCTCAGGGGGTATGAAACTCTCTGGGCTTGAACCACTGCTACATACATTTGTTGAAAACTGCATGAAGTTCAGAAAAACTAATTTGGGTTTGTCATGTGTGGAAGGAGGCAGTGCTTCAACAAGTTAGAATTTTGTAACATCAACCCTTTTTTTTTTTTTTTTTTTTCCTGGCAACCAAACTGATAAACTATAGATTGTTATCAGGATTACATAAACAAATTTTGTCTTTTCTTTGTTCTCAATCAATCTAAATCACAGCTTTGTTTCTTCCTCCTTGTTTTTCTTCTGTGGTTTGTTTTGAACCTCTGTTTCCCAGGTTCAAAACAGCGTAAAAACTGAGCTTAAAATCAGCTTAAGCTCACTTCCCCAGGTGAGTATGCCATCCACAGCCAGGAAGAGATGATCAGAGAAACGCTAATACGAATGAGACACTACAGTCTCTAGAGCATGGTTTGCATGTGGAGAGATTTAATAACTAGTAGTGGACCTATTCTTGTCTGAACATGCACATTGCTTTGCTAGCAGCTATTATTGCCTGGGTAATGCTGTTTTACATGATGTTAAAATAATGGCATAGTGGATTAGCTGTAGCTAACACCCAAACTAATTCATATGTCCACCAGGAGGAGTATTGGAGAAAAAAATAGGGAGAGCAGGAATGAGGTTTGTGGGTTGATGTAATGTTTCAGTACTTTGTATTTGACTTCTGCAGGCTTTCTGGAAGAGCAACAATATTTGAAAGTCTCCTTCAATCAGTATCAGTTCATTCAGAAGAACATATGAAAAAACATTCCTGTGGTTTCTTTAATCTCTAAACTGTTATCCAAGTTGCAGATTGAGGACAGCTGTTCTTATTGTTTTCATTTGAGAAGTGTATTAATCACAAGATGCATACTAAAGAGAATTGAATTTATATTAATATATTAATTGAATTTAATATATATTTCAATAAATTATTTTTGCTTGTGAGTACATTGGGAAGAATGCAACTTGTCAGAACTAAATCAATAGATGAAACAGAAGTGAAGAAATTGCTTCTAGAAACTGCAGATAACCACTTAGACAATTTGCTATAAATAACCTCAAGACTTTGCAGTTCTGGTCATGTCTTTTAACAACAAATGAGGTTTTATTTTTATTCATATTCCAGTTGTAGGAATAATAATATCCCTTTCACTCAGCTGAACTTTTATTATCTAGCAGGTACTAGTTATGGATGAAGAACTATTTAACCAGAAGAATCACGAAGTGCAGATACTGCAGAATCAGATAAAGACATTACTACAAGAAAAGGAAGAACAACAGGAATTTTTAAAGGAGGCTCAAGAAACGCAAAGATTGCAGGTATTTTTTCCACTGGTACAGATTTATCTGTATTGAATTATCCTTCTACCATGTGAATGCATTCAACACATCCCACAGAATTTTTTTTACCTAACTACCGGTCAATATTCAGTATGTTTTGTTTGAATTAGAGCTGTATCATTGAATGAGCTGGGAATATCTAGTGGATGCATCATAGTAATGTGGTTCCTGGAGACTGTATATGAGCCTAGCTGTGCCTAACTTGAAGTGAACCATTCCTGCTTTCCATGCTTCCTGAAGCATAACACACAACCCTCTCTACTGATTTGTATCATTGTTAAGGATTTTCAGGACAATTAATAGTTTAGGATTTGGAAGACTTGGAAAGATTCTTTAGAATCTATAAAGGACTATACAGATCCTATAGAATGCTTTAACTGAAAAGTTGTACAGAAACTTATTTTGTTATAGCTTTATTAAGAATTAGAGTACTGTCCCCTTTTGACTTCATAAGACAGAATTCCATCCTAACTTTCCAATCATTTGACATTAGAATAATTGGAGTGACACAGTGGAAAGTGAGGCAGTGACAAAGAGGCTGCTTGCCTCTTCTGTAGAACTTAAGTTTGCTAGCGAAATTATGATCACTAGTATGTGCATAACTTTTCAAGGTCAAGGAGACTGCAAATAGAATAGTTAATATTCTACTGATGTTGCCTGACATGTGGAAGACAGATAAGTTATTACATAAATTTTTATAAGAGAAAAGCATAAACATGGATGGCTAGTGCTCTTCTCCTTATTATACTTTTTCTCCTTTTTCCTTTTCTTTGCTGATGGCTTGGGGAGAGTCAGTGCATGAAAGGTAAGTAAACTAGTCATGATCTTTTTCTTTCCCCTGTCACTTTCTTTCTTTTCTGTCACTTCTTCCTAGATTGTTTTTTAGCCTGTACACCATAGTATCAATTAATACTGTGATAATGCTTATATAAATTCTAGGGTATACAAGGTAGCCAAGTGTAGATAGAAGGTTATTTCAGTATCAGAGAAGGAGGGAAGCTTGAGAGCTTTCAGGCACCATTTTGGTATTTAGTAACCTTTAAAGTGGAACTGTTCAAAGTGGAAGATGAAGCCCATGTTTAATTAATAAGACTCAGACCATAAGTTTAATATGAAAATATTTGTTTAATTCCCATTTTATTTCTCCATAAACACACATGAGCTCCCAATTATGTCATCCACTTCTCACTAGATGCCTAGATAGGCTAATATAACTGAGCTGGGTGTGCTGATTTGAAAGTAAGCCAGTGGGAAACGGGTAAATCAAAAACCTTGAGAGAGGTCAGGGTTACAATTTAATAGACAGGTTAAAATAAATGTATTGATACACATTAAAACTGGTTTAGACCCATAAAGTTAGACTCTTGCCAAGGTGGCAGTCGCAATCCTATCAAGTGGTGATTGCAGACCTTTTGAAGTGATGGTTGCAGTCAAAAGTGGTGGTCCTTTGGAAGTTCTGGTGCTCCTCTGGATCTATCCGGGGTGGTGGGGGTCCCAAGTCCCCAGTTATATATGATCAGGTTCAGGGGACAATATTCAGCACCTCTTCCAGGGCGGGCAGTTTGGAATGATGTAATCCTGTGAGTCACAGGATATTTTTGGGAATCCTTGATGGTCTAAGCTGTTACAGATGCCGATTATAACGGTGCTGTTGAGCCATTACGGCCCACTGGCAGAGATGACCCACTCAGGAAGGGTGGGACTGTGCTGGAGTTCCCCTGAGGGAGTTAGCACTGCAGAGTCATTTGTAGAGAAAAAGAAACACTCCCCTCCTTGAAGGGTTTGCTCTTTCCCCTTATGTCATTTAACTCTCAGCTTGTAGCCTGAGGTGTCAGGTGTGCCTTGGGCATCTACTGGAAACGATCCATCATTAACAGTTTGTCAGAAATGGTGCAGAATACTCCATTTGGTTATGGCACATTGGCACTCCTGTAACCCAGGACACTGGGATAGATCTTCCTGAACAAAAATATGTCTAAACTTTACTGGACTAGGGAGGATGGGGGTTAAGGCTAGTGATATGTCATAGAATTCACAGTTTGTTGCAGAATTTGCCTATGCCCTGCAGAATAATTTAGGCTCAGTGGGTGATTTACAAGACTCATGACCTTTGTGAGGAATTACAAGTGGTGAATATGATACAGAGCTCAGTTTTGCTTTTGCTTTGTTTTTTTTTCCCATGAGACTGAGAAAATGGTGGAACAGCAAATGCTCATTGATCAGCTGAAACTGAAATTAGAGAAGTTTAGAGATGTGGAAGCTTTAGATGTCCCAAGGGCTTATGAAGATGGACCAGCTATCATGTCATTTGCTAGGAGGCCCTACAGTGTTCCACTCACAAAAAACCTGCTACGCCCCCTTCACAAGCCTTCAGGGACAGAGATCCAAAAGGTAAGGACTACCCAAATTTTCCCCCTTCTACTTTGTAATGATTATAAGCCAGTAATTAGGCATTACATGATAACATATGGTGGCTTTCTCAGATTCTGCTGAGAATCCTTCCTTCTGGAAGTAACTTCCCACTGAAGATTCTGAAAAATTAGTTTTGTAACATTTGTTATGCCACAATTATCCAAAATATTTAGGCTTAAAATTCCCACCCACAAATGCTATGGCACTCTTGTTTTCACTCCCCAGCTGGTTTCCTGGGGGTTTTGAGAGTTCAAGTATAAAATGTTATAAAAACTTATTCTTACCAATATGTTGTACACGGGATAATGAATTGCTAACAGTGCCCTCTTTCATGTTTGGAACAAGTCCTCTAGGCTTTTGCAAAACCTTTGGTTACAAAGGTATTCAGAGTTATTATACAAAACCTGTGTGATTTTGCTTACAAGCTCAAGTGGTGAAATATTTTTTTGAAATATGAGTAATGAATTGCTAAATTGTTGCAAGTGTTTTTACCCATCACTATTATCGTGTGCTTTTTGACAGGGGTTTACCAGGCTCCCTGTCTTGTCCCTAGCCCAGATAATGGCAGAATTCCATGTTCGCAAACAGATTATACTGAGCAAATTAGAAGATCAAGATAAAGTCCTTCACCACCACCTCTCTGATCAGAGTGATGAAGAGGAAGGCAACGAAGAGAAAACCTCATATAAGTAACTTTTTGTTGTTTTTTAACTTTTGTTGCAGAAAATTGTATAGCAAAGGCAGTATTACTGCTTAATCCTTCCACAATATGAGATCACCTGTAATGATACTTAGAGTAAACCTGTGGGATAAACTGGGCATACTGCAAAATAAGTTTAATAAATGTAGGTTTAGCAAAGGTTGCATAATCCTTGCTTGGGGGTCAGAATCTACCTTGAAGATTGGGGGATTGGATGACGGTGAGTGTGGGAATGATGTGCATGAGAAAAAAGGTATAAGTAATGGCATCCTGACCTGTATCAGGAATGGTGTGGCCAGCAGGACCAGGGAATTCATTCTTCCCTTGTACTGAGCCCTGGTGAGGCCATAACTTGAGTGCTGTGTCCAGTTCTGGGCCCCTCAGTTCAGGAAGGACATTGAGATGCTTGAGCGTGTCCTGAGGAGGGCAAAGAGGCTGGTGAAGGGCTTGGAACACAAGCCCTGTGAAGAATGGCTGAGGGAGCTGGGGTTGTTTAGGCTGGAGAAAAGGAGACTCAGAGGTGACCTTATCACTCTCTACAACTTCCTGAAGGGTGGTTGTAGTCAGGTGGAGGTTGATCTCTTTTTCCAGGCAACAACTGACAGAATGAGAGGACACAGTCTAAAGCTGCTCCAAGGAAAATATATGTTGGATATTAGGAAAAACGTTTTTACAGATAGAGTGATAAAATATTGGAATGGTCTACCCAGGCAGGTGGTAGAATCACCATCTCTGGACGTGTTTAAAAAGAGATTGGATGTGGTGGTTGGTGCCTTGGTTTAGTTTAGTTGAGATGTTGGAGCATGGGTTGGACTCGATGATCTTGGAGGTCTCTTCCAACCTGGTGATTTTGTGATGCTTTTGTACATTTGAGATTCTTCTCTCTTAAGATCATCTATTTTGCATGATGCTTAAAGAAAAAAAAAACAAACAAAAAACCCTGTGTATTTGCAGAGTAGCATCTCATTATCGTTCTTCCATAGGCATTCCATGAACCGAACATGGACACAAAATCACAGTTCTGTGTACTCCCTTCCTGATGTAAGTGACATGAAATGTCAAGCAGACAAGTCCAATAAATCTGCGCTACAAACTGGCACAACCACAGGTATAATGGAAATCATAAGAGCAAATCTTACTATAGTGTCAGAATATGCAATAATGTCTTTTGCACATGTAATTAGTTTTCCCAGAAAAATATGTATATTTGTTAAAAATATATTTTTGGTTATAATTCAATGAAGATTTTCCAATTTCCGATTTTCTTTCTCTTTCTGAAACTGATGTGTGACGTCTAAGTAATATCTACTAATCAGAAAGCAGTTCACTTATCAAAAACTAGTTAGATATAAATCTTTAGTACTGCTTCAATTAAAGAAAATGGATGCTATTATCTTACCAGAAATACTGGAGTGGTTTCTGGAACATTTTTCCTCAGACTTAGGTCTAGAAATGTAAGTGCATACCATGCTTTCTCTTCTTGTTTAGAGACATGGGTGGGAAAAATACTCTGCTCTCTTCTCTCCTTCTAATTCTTGAACTTATTATGGAAGAACTGCACACAGTCAATATTGCAGAGCACTACTTTTTGAATACAGCATCTATTCCAGATTTTATAACTCTGTTTTGCCTTTTTTTTTTCCCTGAGGTGAAGAGATTAACAGCCTCCAGAAAATCCATGTTTTTAACATGCAGAAGTTAAAGAATTCAGAGTTGAGACTCGCTGAGAATGAGCAAAAAAAAAGAGAACTTGCACTTAATATCAAGAGGAAAGAGAAACTTATTACGGAGTTAGTAAGAACAGGTAATTGGGTACTGTAGGGATATTGGATACTGTAGGGAGTGAAGATGTTCAAAAACCAAAGTAAAGGCACAGAAAACCTAAAGTCCTGTATGTCTTAGTTTTTATGTTACTATCTTAGACAAGAATACTTTTAACAACCTAAAAATTAATGAATTTTGCTAATTGCTATGATTGCCTTGAAGAGGCAGCCTAGAGTAGGCTGTAAATTTTGATTACAGCCTACTCTACTATGATATGAAGATTATTTGTGAAATATTTTTTGTGCTTTGTTGATTATTGCTTTGATTTAACAGTAGTGTAATTTTTAATGTATGGTCAGTGCTACTAATCTCTTTGTAGACATGCATTTGTGACAGTGTCTGGGATAGAAGAGAAGATACACCACTGCATCTTCTATATTCTGTCACAGTAGAGAAATGGGAGGTAGAAATGGATGAAGGAAAAAGTCAATGTCCTTGGTAGCCTACATCCCTTACACAGGTGCCTTGATAAAGAAACTAGCCTTGCGATGACAGGAAGGATCTCTTTCCTCAGCCTATTCAATCACACTCTTTACCTTTGCTTACCTTCTCTTGAGGTTATCTGAGAAAGATTCTGCACCAGCCGGAATTGTCCAAACAGGACAAGTAAATAATCCAAGATTATTTACTAATTATTAAGATGAAAGTTGAGTAATAAATAAATGATATATTCTTTTGGGAAAAGAAAAACCAAACAAAATTATGAAATACAGGAGAGCCATTTTGCCAAAATCTACAGTAGGCAGAAGAATTTTACTCTAGCACACAGACGGCACTTTATTTGGTGGCATGAGGTGACTCATGAAATGTTCAAATTTAGGACTTTATCTCCATTTCAGAGTTATAAGGGAACTGCAGGTTCCTTTAGTGTTGGTCAATGTATCAGAAATTACTGACTTGGCCAGAACAAATAAGTAATGTTTCAACTCCAAAAATGAGTATTAAATTTCAACAGATTCTCATGATGGTTTTAAACTATTTGTATATGCTGTCTTTAAGGTAAGGATGCTCAGTCTGTAAGCAGGCAGTATTCTTTGAAGATAACTAAATTGGAGCAAGAAATTGAGCAGGCCAAAAAAGAACTGGCTGAAACACAAAAGCAGCTTCAGGAGCTGGACAGCAAAGAGCTGAGAGACATTCCTGAGAAAGTCACGTTACAAAAAGAGTGCCAGAAGAAGATGGAGGCAGCTAAGTTGAAAGTGCAGGTGATGCCGGAATGATTTTTGTCTTTTCTTTATATCCCTTTTACACAGTTCTCTGTATCCACAAGTATAGCATGCATACTTGTAACCCTTCACTTAGTTCAGTACTTAGTATTTTGTAAGTGTTCTGCAGGCCCTGAAACACCCCGGAACTGCAGAGCCAGGGAGACCAAACATCCTACTATCTCAGGAAGCCAAGGTCTCCTAGTAGGACAGATTCTGTAAACTAGAGGTTAGCCCGATTATTGGGCTCCCTTGTTAGATATGCTAATGTGTGAAGTCTGTAACTGGTGTGTGTGATTGATGGGGGGGTGCATTTTGCCACGCGTCACCTGGGTGAAGTGGATGCATCAAATGGGATCCTGATTAAAATACTGAGGTAAAGACCCCAACCCCTCTTAACCGTGTCTAGCTTCATTTTCCTAACACCAGGAAAATGCATCACAGGTATTTCTGATCTGATCATTAAGATTTGCAAATCTCTGTCTCACTGTCATATCTGAATCTTAACACTCTAAAATTATTCTTACAAAATTCTCCCAGTTCACACACCAGAAGCTGGTTGGATTGAAGTAGTTAGTGAGAAACTTAACACTATTATACTCAAAGCACTAGTTAATATCTACTTGGTTAGACACATAAAATATCTTCTTGGTATGTAAGAAGCTAAGAAAGTAGTGGAAGATATGAGATGTCCATACACCACTTTATATAGTCCAATGGAAGAAATAGGGTATGACAATTTGCTACCTTATCCAAGAGAGGTTATTACAAATTTACTACCTCTATATATAAAATTGATGTTTTATGAAAATGCTATATAAATTCTAGCTCTAAGCAAATCCCTGTGATGCTTGCAAGATCAGGCCCAACATAGGCATATTTGTTTGACACTGACCTTCTCTTTTTAAGTTCTGCTACATCTAAGTTAATATTCAGTTTATGGCTAGCTTAGGTGCTCTGTGCCTTGATCTTCAAATGGTAGGTCAGAAAAGTTCCATACAGAAAGAGGTAGTTTGCTTATTGACTTGAGCTCAGGACCAGCATTCTGATACCAGCATTCTGAAAGCAGCATTCTGACACCATTGTGTCTCTGCAAATTTTCCAGAACTGTGGTTCTGGGAGATTTTAGTACTTTCACTGTATTGCCAAGCATGAACTGTATACCTTTTTAAATTATTATAATTATTATAATTATTTATTTATTTAATTAAACCTTTGTTTAATTTTGCCTGTGCCAACTTACCAGAGAGCTCAGAAACTACAGCAATAACAAGTGATTTTTTGAGCAGAAGTTAGTAAATCTTGCTGGCTCTAAGAATTCAGTGAAATAAAGAATGAAGCTGAGTCATATTTTAGTTACAAGTTTTCCTGCTCTTAAGCTGATATTTGATATGAACATTCAGACTTTACAGAAGAAACAGCAAGACACCAAGAATTTGGCTTCATTATCTAACCAAAGTGAGAGAGAAGCAAGAGAACTTGAGCAGAAAGTGGCTCAGATGAAGCATCAGCAATCCCAGATAGAGAAGAGATTGTGTGAGGAGAGTGAAAAGAAGAAGCAGCTGGAAGTAGAGCTTCAGCAGGACCAGCAACAAATTAAAGTAGGATTCCTCTTGTTTCCTTATGACAAAGAATAGAACTGAATAATTTTTGCCCCTGCTTCCCCAATAAACTACACTACCAGGTTTTCCCTAATTTTCAATAATGACTTAATGACTTCATTGATAAATGCACCAAAGAAATTGTCTATAAACATTTTATATTAATCTCCATTCTGCCTTTCTCTTTCAGCTTTTTTTTTTCCTTTTATTACCTGATATCTGGTTCTGAATTGTAATTTTATAAATAAATTTAGGGTCAGTAGTTCAGATTGTATCTTATGGGGACTCTCACATGTAATGTATTTAACTGATGTAGGAAGAATGGTGCTTTTTGTTTGTTCACAGGAACTTCAACTTCAGATGGAGCAACAACAGAAGATCCTTAAACTTAAGGATAAAGAAATTGCAGCTTTTAAAAGGAGGAAAAATAACTCAGTGGGAACTCCACAGAAACTGCAGGTAGTTATTCTATTCTGAATCTGTGTGACCCCTGAAATAAAAAAATCTTTCTTCATCTCCAGTCAATTTTTGTAAACTGTTTGGAAGAAGAGTATTACATCAAGAAGTTTTGTCTTCTTTTTTTGCTGTAGCAAAATCTGGGAGTTGAACCTAGCAGCTCTTACACTCTACTCTTTTTGAGTGAAAGAAAGGAGGGCCTTTAGTGTCTTCTTTTTTTTTTTCTTATGATTTATCAAAAATACTGATTCAGAAACCTGTGAATTCAGCAGGTTTGGTTGTCTGGTAGGTTTGGGAGTGAACTTGATGTGCTGTGTTTTAAATGTTCCATGGGTTGTTCAGGCATTCTGTTTTGTTTTGGTTTATACTCTGACATAAATTACAGAGATCTCTGGTTTTGGTTGTTGATAACAGGGTTAGAAAAGTATGTATCCTATGTAGCAGTGCCATCTACATTATTGCAGACATGGACACCAGAACATAAATTACCCTAAGTCTTTAAAAGTGAAAAGAAATTTTAGAAGTTAAATAAAGGAAACTTTTAGCCTTAACAGGAGTATGTACAAGGATAAACTGTGGCTTCAGAATAAATTTATAATGGACCATGCTAGTAGGATTAGAGCTGCCATTTACTGTTTTACTTTATTCTTTTAACATCATTAGTTCTTGTACTGTTTTTCCACAAAGAGACGTTTTTGGGCAACTAAAATGCAATAAGGATAGGCTAATTGAATTCTTGTGGTACCATACCAGTTGTTGTACTTGGGTAGATGACACCTTTTTACATCACTAGTTTTTAAAAGGATATTCTTTAGAAAAGATACTGCATCTGATACAGGTTTGTTTATATGAGATGTAGCAATGTAACACTGCTGAGGCCCCTTTTAAGTCAGTCCAGTTTCTGTTTTATTCTGAGTAAGGACTCTGTTGCAGAATTGATACTGACATTAGAAATGTTAATATCTTCTACAGTTTTATCTCTAATTCTGAAGAAAGGTAAAACAGAATCATAAAATCCTGACTCAAAATGTCCTGGTTAATACTCTCTGGATATCTCTTGAAACTTTAGAAATTAGAAGAGCAGAAAGAGTGGCTGGATGAAGAAATGGAAAGAATTCTTCAACAGCACCAACAGTTAGCAGAACTAGAAGAAGATTTAAAGAAAAGAGAAGCCATTGTAGCAAAAAAAGAAGCTTTATTGCAAGAGAAAAGCCACCTGGAAATCAAGAAGCTGCGATCTAGCCAGGTAATTTAAGAAAAACCACAAAACTCACCACAGTCATAAGGCTAACTGAAAGACTGGTGGTGGGGGAGGGCAGATAAGATAGCAGAGGAAGTTCAAGCCAAGTGACCTCCTGTGCCTCTACAACTGTGATGTAGATAATACGTACTTTGAGCAATTGACATTTAAAATGTAATTATCACAGGCAGCAATTTTTATTCACTTTTTCTCCCCAAAATTGCAATAATAAAAGAAAAAGAAAAAGAAAACAATTCTGACCTGTAGAATTATGTTATTGCAGAGCATTAAATGATATGATATCGATGATACATTATTAATGAATATGACTCAGTCCTTTTGCAATTTAGAGAAAATAGCAGAGAAATATCTCGCAGTATTTACTTTTCAATAGAAAAAGTGAATACAGAGGATCATTGTTACATATAAGGACTAACACCTTTAATTTTTTCTATGTAGAAAACTGCACTTTGAGCATTTTTGTTTTGCTTTATTTTTCAAAGTATCTGTCACTCTAAGTAAATGAGGCCCCACTGGAAGAAACAAGCAATTTTGTACTTCAGAATGTGACAGTGTCACCGACTTTTTTCTTACTGGAAAGGAGTATCTCATTTTTATATCTGTGGTTGCTGTGGGTTTTTTTCAGGCTTTAAACAAAGATAGTATGAGATTGTCTACCCGCTTAAATATGCTGGATCAGGAGCTGTGTGACAAAAGTATGCAGCTTCAGGGCAGCACCACTGAAGACAAGTCAGACATTTTGGAAAAAATTCAGGCTCTCCAAATGGAAAGGGATCAGCTGCTCAGATGGAGAAATAGTATGGATGAGAAACTGAAAGATGGTAAAATGTTGTCAACCGAAGTAAGTAAGCACCTCTGAGATAAATGCAAGTTTCAGGTATTGTTTGATAATAAAGCATTCCAGTCAGAACCTGAAATGTCTCCAAATATCAGATAAGCTACAAATAAGAATCAGAAGTTGGGTACTTTTGTAAATAGCAATTTTAGAATACTGTTATGATAGCACCAATTATGTACTGGTGAAAGAAGTTTAAGATCAGAGGAATGTAAGTCAGATAGTGCCTTGCCAAACTCTCTACATCTGAGAGTCATATAATGAGAAATAAGTGAACTAGAAATTCATCAATTTATTACAGGCAGGTATTTTAATGTCAGGATACAGAACAGAACAAGCAATGTATTGTGCATTTTTTTCGTAGAATCTTGTGAAAAATCAAACTTTACTTGAAGGACTACATATTTTTACAGTGAAAATAAGTCATATTACATGGATAGCCCATTACTTGAAGTTGATCAGTATCATTATGTTGAAGATAAATTAATTTATATAAAATACACAGATAATTTTAGGTTTTGAAAAGCAATAAGAGACTGGCTAAGGTGATAATGTTCCAGAAAGATCCCTACTTGCCTCACTCATCAAGATCTGCAGTGCTTCAGGCCAGGCATTTCTGCAACTCCCCCACATAGGTCATGGTCGCCAAGCTTCTTACTGACCTGATTAATTCGTTAATCCAACAGAAAACTAGTACATCCAAAAAAAAAAAAAATACCAGAAGTCAAACTGTGGTTTGAAGATGAGGGAAGGATAAAAAAAGAAACATGAGTTCTAGTTTTGTGATGAGCCATTTGATCAACCTCTGTATTGTGGTAAGGGTGCTATGGCAGGAAAAGACAAATGTTCTAGATTTGCACTCTACCTCTTATTTTCTCCACTCCACTGTCTATGCTACAACTAGTTCATCTTACCATTAAGTTTAGTTTTGGTCTTGAGAATGAAGTTAAAGATGTCTTGAAAGATGAATTCTGAGCTGCTTTTTTTTTTAAGAGATCTCACTCATGTGTTTCTCTGTAGGAAGAACATATTCTTTTCCAGCTAGAAGAAGGAATTGAAGCCCTTGTAGCTGCAATTGATTACAAGAATGAAAGTATTCATAATCGCCAGCACTTACTTAGGTCATCCGCTCAGAGTCTTTCACAGAGCAAGCATAATGTATTAGGGAAACTAATTTCCCTGTCTGCTGCTGAGCTCAGAGCTATCATCATCAGTTATTTTAACAAGGTTTGTTTTGGCTAATGAATAATATTTTATCACATTTTCTATTACTATTCTAGATACTGAGATGGTGGCAAGAAATAAAAATAAATTTAGGAAGCTATTTAGCTCCACTATTTAATTATTTTTAATTAAATTTAATTTTAATTATTTTTTAATTTTTATGTTACCTTAAATGGAGTACTTGTGGGTTAACTTTGTATATCTTGTTTTGATGTCATTAGCTTGAAAGGTGCTGCAAATCTGGAAATTACCTTGCCCCTTTCCAGTGCTTGGTGTTGCTAACTTACAGAGAAACAGCATGTTTAAATAGTGGTGTTGTATTCAAATTCTTCCTAATTGCAGGCTTTCAGAAAGTTTCATAAAGCTCAGGCTATGATTCCTATTGTCTTTTTCCTAAATTCAGTTGTGTTGGTTTAACACAGCCTTGGCTTTTAGTGGGGGAAGAGGAAGCCACAGAAGAGGCTTCTAAGAGAGAAAGTTGCTCGAAGCTTCTACTGTGTCCAGCAGAGCCACTCTCTGAAAGGCTCAGACGATGGAGCTGTTGCTGGCCCAGTTAGAGAAGTGGGTAACGCCTCTGTGATGACATATATCAGAAGGAAAGAAAATGTGCATAGTTCTTCTTTTTCAAGGGGTGGGGAGGCGGCGTGGCCATGCGGCCACTGCCATCTTGGCATGGCCGGCGGTGAGCTGTGCCTGCCTGGCCACTTTTAGCCCGCCGTGCTACCAACAGAAAGGCAGGGGCGGCAGCGGCTGCTTCTCCTTCCTGGTGCGGCCGCCACAATCTCGCACGGCTTACAGCAAACTCTGCCTCCTTGGCCACTTTTAGCCAGCTGTGCCACCAAGAGAAAGGCAGGGGCGGCGGCAGCAGCTTCTCCTTTTCGGCTCCCTGCACAAAGAGAGGCGCTGAGTGGTGCCAGCACTGTGGTGGCTGGCACTGCCCATGCAGCGCCGGCAGGGACCACGTTGCTGACAGTGAGGGGCATGGTGAGCAATTACCTGACTCAGAGTCATGATGAGATCAACCTTTAAACTCTGCAAAACCCTATAAGAACTTTTCAATTGCTAGAACTTGAGAACAAACGAACCTGCAGACAACAATTTTCTTCCAAGCCAGAAGAAAGGAAAAAGTTAAGACATGAGGACAACAACATGGTGACACTAAGGTTGGTGAAAGGAAGGGAGAAGAAGTGCTCCAAATGTTGGAGCTGAGAAGCTGAGATTCTTCTACAAGCCATGGTGAGAACTAAAACAGTTTCCCTGTAATTCATGAAGTGCATGGGGGGATGCAGAGATTCACTTGCAACCCGCGAGAAAAGGTACTCATGCTGAAGTGAGTGGGTGCTGAAAAGCTGTAATTTAGTGGGAAACTCGATCAGAGAGAGAAGATACAGAAGAAGGACCCTTGCTTCCAAACTAGAACAGCTATCCTTAAAAGGTGACAGCCCATGAAATAATGACCCACACTATGCAGTTGTGGGAAGACTGTTTTTGCCCACGGGATGGACTCCTGTTACAGCAGGTCGGACATGAAAATTAGAACTATGCTGGAGAAGTTCACAACTGTCTCCCATGGGAAGGATCCCATGACATAGCAAAAGAAACTACTCTTGCTAAGTGAACTGAAGATTTCAAGTGAAAAAGCTGACCAAAGCTGTCATGCCCTTTCTCCCTCGCTGTTGGTGGGAAGGATGGAGGGGATGGAAGGGGAGGAAAAGGGTGTTCTGAATGTTTTATTTTAGTTCTCATTATCCTCTTTTAATTCTGTTAACAAATTTTTCTTTATACCATTTAAATTTGAGCCTGTTTTGCCCTTAGAGTGTTTCCTCCGGGTCCTTAGCTCAACTTGTGAGCACTTGAGTTTTTTTTCCCTCGCCTCTCTAGAGGAAATAGTAGAGGAAAATGAGTGAATAGTTTTTTGTGAGTGCCTGGCTTTTAGCCACTGTCAAACCATGACATCAGTATAAAATGAGTTTGCATACACTCTCTGCAGTGTGTGCAGCTACATGCTTAGGAATATACTAATATGTGGAGACATAAATATTAAAGGCATTAAGACATGGTGTGTTTGTGACCTTGGGTGAACTTTTGGTAATTTTGTAAAAAAAAAGTGTCTGTGGGATGCAAGTTGGAAGTTTTTCAGAATCTGGAAATGTTCTTTCGGTTTAAATTTTGCACTGGGTATTTAAAAAATCCATTCATCCACATGATGAAAATGTATGCAGTTCAGATCTGAAGTGTCAATTTGTAGCAGTCATTTGTGGCAAGTCCATTTCCAGTCTAAGCTTAGTGACTTGTAGAGATCCATTGCTTTTGTATGTTTTAATCTATTAGGCTGAATGGTAAAAGGTTTTCTTAAAATGGTTTGATATATCAAAATAAGTGTGTTTCTTTCTAAGATTGTTGGCTTGCGTGAGTCTGAACGAAAATTACAGATGCAGATTGAAGAACAGGAAATGAAGTCCGTACACCAGGAAACCATGATGCGTGAATTAGAATCTGCACTGGACCACATCAAGTTGCAGTGTGACAGGCAGCTCACTCACCAGCGCCAAGAACATGAGAAAAAAATTCAGTTTATATTGAATCATTTCAAAGGTATTTTCTTCTTGGGTGGGGATTATACACCTAGTATTATGTTTGGTCATCAACAGAGAAATACTGTATTCCAACTGAAAAAATAGAATAAGGTTCAGAGATATATTTTTCGCTAATTCTGTCATTATGTTGGATGCCAAGGAACAGTCACATGGTGTCTGTATGAATGGAAAACAGTATTTTTTTAAAGCAGCATCAGAACTGTTGTATTGTCATACTGAATTTACCAATACTGAAAAGTCATAAGGTACTGCTCCTGTTGATCTTGATCTTTTAAATACTATTACAACTAAAAGGTGGGATTGGCACAGCCTTTTTGATCTTACTTCATGTTCGTTAAAACATGCACATTGCAAGCAAAGTGTCATCAAGATCCTCTGCCTACTTGGGCATCTTGATTTTTGACACAGATACTTGGTTCTTAAACTAGTTTTATTTCTTCTAGAACAAAATAGTGAAGGTGTTGCAGAAACCATGAAAGGGTATGAAGTAAAAATCCAGCAACTGGAAAAAGATTTATTTTTCTATAAGAAAACCAGCAGAGAGCTGAGGAAGAAATTGAAGGGCTTCCTTGGAGAGTCATCTGAATAATTATTGTCATCCACCAAATGTAAGCATAGTATCTGATAATGTTTATGCAATTGAGTGTAGACCATTTGATGAGTGGTGAACACAGAGAACTATGTCAGATAGCTGTAAAACATAATATTTTTACTTAATTAACTGTTCTTCAGGAATTTATTCTACTTCTGCTCCTGTTTCAAGTGAGAGGCATTTGTTTATAGCTGTAGCTGTAGCAGTGGTAAGACAGACGTTTGAATTATTTTTCTGTCTTCTCTGGGATCTAACATAATTTCAGCATCTATAATCTCAAACTGTTATGGTTTAGACCAAGGAATTTTCCTATCTGAAAGTAGCATCTGAATAGTATTTTAACTAACAGCTTTGTTATATGCCATGCATTTGGTTTCTTAGAATTTTGTGGGAGATGAAAAATGCCACACTTTCAGTTTCTAATTTACTTAAGTTACTTGCTTACTAAATCTGAAATGGAGCATTTACACACTTGAAGGAGAAAAAGAAGTGCTTTCTATTGTGACTCTGCTTCGATATAAAAAATCCCCAGCCAACTGAAAAAACAAAAAACAACAACCAATTGTTAGTTTAAGTTTTTAATTGTTCCATGTCCTTCTTGCCAGAATCCAGATGTACAACAGAGCTATTCAGGTGGAGGAGAAAAGAAGGTTCAGTTTCATCACTGTTTCTGTTGTCTCATACCTCTCAATACCACCACAATACCTCACATGCACAATACAGCCTTCTTGGCCTGTTGGTGTTTATTTTGAAGGCTCAGCAAGACTGGCTCTTCCTCCCAGTGGATGCTTCTGTTTCTTTCCACTCAGTGCCACGCCTTCCTACAGAGAGAAGCTGATCACATTCCTCTACTCCCAGAGTGAATTAGGGCTCAGCCCTTTCCCTCTAGGCAAGATAATGAACCTACACATTCATTATTATAAAGTACACTGTCAAACTGTGACCATGAATATTCTAGAGACTGGATTATAAATGAGCTGGGAAAGATTATTCTGTTCTAATATACAAAGAAGCATATAGTTTAGGATATGTATCTACGTGGGGAAACACCTATCCTTGGTGAATTGTAGCAGTGGGATGAAGGGAGAAGACCCCCTGTTCATTTCCAATGCATATATTTGCAAGTTTTATTAGAAATACTCTGCATTTAGTTATTTTTCTTTTTAGTGCATTATGAAACATGTTGCTATACAATGTAATAAAACCACATAATAATTTGTTACTGAGCTTTAGAAATAATAAAATCCCTGTTTGTGTATTGTATTTTGCAGAATATCTTTTTTGTGTTATACTAGTAGAGTTGCTGACTGCTTTTCAATATGTGAATTAATTTAATATTTGCCATGGTTCAGTTGTTTTAAGAGTGAGTACTAGGATACATGACAAGTTAGAATGTTACCTTGTATTGACAGCACCTTCTCAGATGGCAAGTACCTCCAATGTTTAAGTGGTGAACTTTTTGAATAGGAAGGTCAAAATGTGGGGTTGCATAAGTTTTTACCATGTTCATGCTGCAGGCTGCTGATGCTGTAAAACCATGTTGCCTACCTATGTTGTAATTTTTAGTTATTTATCTGTTGATAAATTTCATTTTAGATAACAGTGTTGGTGTTAAGTTATCCAGTCAAGAGGAAGCAGAAGTTGCTTCTGAAGAAGCAAATGAAAACAGCAGTAACAAAGTTCATGTCTTTACTAACAAGAAGTAAAAGTACTTTTTGAAGTAAAGGAGAACTCCAATTCTGTCGGTCTGCTCAGTGTACCTTAAGCAATAAATAAAAATAGTAATAAAATAATCTAAAATAATTCTGTACTGCTTTACTGGATTTTGTTACAATGCACAATTCCTTGTGGAAATCATTTGGGTTTTGCTTTAGACACCATCTAGACACCATCTAGTGGTACAATGGATTGAAAACAGGGAGAGAAGGCAATTTTCCTTAGCCACTGTGGTGAATAGTAGTACTGTGTAATTATTAACAATTCTTTTCTTCCTGGTGGTGAGTCAGACTTCCAATTTCAGTTGTATGTAATAGGAGAAAATCCAACAAAATACAGGTCTCCATTATTTTTATACTGCAGCTTTAAAGGAACTTCTCTTAAACCTGAGAAAATACTGATTTTTTTAAAAACTATTTCAGTATTGGACTGAATGTACAGAAATATTCCCAACACTACGTAGGTCTTAAATGCAAGAAAATCTGAGTAGAATTTAACAATTCTAGAATTCAAGAATTTAAGACAAATAGGTTGGAAATAGGTTTTGAATAACAGTAAGTTTTGGATGCTCCATTCATGGATGTGTTCAAGGTCAGGTTGGACAGGTGTTTGAGCACCTTGACCTAGTGAAAGATGACCCTGCCCTTGGCAGTGGGATGGCCAAGACAATACATGAAAGATTTCAATGTTGAAAGGTCCCTTCTGATCCAAACCATTCTGTGATTCTAAAATTTTATGGTGTTCATGGCTTTCAACTGCAAAATGCAAATGCCGACATATGCAACTACAACAGGAAAAGCTCTTCCCTGCCTGTTGAGTGTTAAGGAAATGTGCCATTCTCCTGAGCTAGCCTAGTTATAACAATTCCTCTTGTACTACAAAACTCAAACATTTCTTTTATCCCATGTTAACTGTCACTGAATGCAATATGGCAATAAAAATGCAGAACTGTTTGTGCAGCACCGAATGTGGTACTAAATTCTGGGATCTTACTTAGTGATAGTTGCTAAAGTTGAACATTACAGAATGTTAAGCTATGAGTAGAAGCTAGCGATCGATTGCCTGGGAAAAAAGGAGAGAACAGGGAAGTTGGATGGAAAGAACCAGAGAAGAGACCAAAGAGTCGACAAAGCCTAATACCTTTAAGTCTGTAGCACTAAGCCATTTCCAAAGCAAAGTAGGTGTGAAGAGAGCACTTCACTTGGTGGGCAGCAGGAAAGTAGGACAAAAGTCTTTGTAGGATTTAACTCTGTGGAATTTGGTTATAGGGGTAAATTAGAAGTGAGAGATCTCTAAAGATGGGTTTAGAGCATGGGAGTTTATTGAGAAAGAGCGTGGGTATGAGAGGCCTGCTGGGCTGCAAGACACAGCTCAAAGCAGGCCAGAGAAAGAGAGAGAAAGAGGCAAAAGGAGAGAGCAAAAAGAGATTTGCCGTTTACAATACAATACAAAAATCATCTTCTCTGTTGAATATTCTAATTCTCTTTAACCAATCTGAAACAAGCTACAAACTCTACAATATTTGCATGCAACCTATAAGAATTATCGCATTACTATACAGGGTTATATTTTAAACCTTAAAAACCTACTTTTGGGAACCTTCTTCCAGGCAGGCAGGGTTTGTTCTGACCTTTGGACCTGCCTAGGCAGAGGGTATTGTTCTATCAAGAAGGAGGATTACCTTCAGTCAGCTATACCATTGTTTCTTAGTTACTTTTCAACTCAAACCTTGTCCTCATCCCAATCTCGACTATACTTTCCATAATTTCAGCATCCCCTGCAAGGCAATCATATCCATAAGACTTTCCTATTTCATCTTCCCCAACAAGTCTTTATCAATAAAGGAAGCATCAATCTGTAATGCTGTTACAACTTAATACTGACTTCTGAAAACTAGTTCCATGAAGATGCTAACAGTGAAATAAGTGAAACAGTAAAATAAGACTTTTCAAAGAAATGAGACAGTGTAACAGTCCACATTTATTAATATTTCATAATAATGCTGAAAGTCTTATTGTAGATTCACCAGTTTATTTGCCCTACCTTTGTTTGTTTGTTTGTCTTCTGGCCAACTCTTTGAAAATAATAATCAAATACAGGATCTTCAGGATGGTACTGATGCCACTGTTCATAACTGTGGTGCCTGTGACCACACAGGGTGTGTATAATTATATCCTGACAGAAAGAACACTACTGGGTGGAATGAAGTAATCTGTTTTGTTACCAATCTGATTCCAACTAAATCCCCTTTACTTGGAGACGTGATATGTGTTTTCATAATATGCTGCACCACAGGAAATATTTACCAAGGGTTACAAGACCAAGATTTTTATCTAATCAAATCAGGGGTACACATAACTTGGAGATATGACTTCTTTTTCAACATGTTTGTATTTGTAATAAATTTTGAATTAGGAAACCCGGGATATTTATTTTTTCACAAAAACTAATTAATCTGCTTCAAGCTACTATTAAATTGCTAGATAATTTTTAGAGTAATTTGATTATTCTATATTATAGAATAGAAGCCAAAATCCAAAAGACTGATTATCTGCTATTCTATAAATTTGTCTTCCCTTAAGTTTTAATTTGTCCACTTATCTCTATTTGACAGATTTGGTTTGATGCCTTTTTTCTTTAATGACATTTAGTTAAAGCTTTGCCCACCCCCCCCATGCAGAACTAACCTGGGTTGTTTCTTGTGCTATTGAGTTCGACATACTTAAAATCAGTTTGGACACCTTTCCCTGTCCACCCCTTGCTGGATTAACCTGTCCTGTATAAAATTAGTCTATCCAATATAAATATTACACAGAAATTCTTCAGCAGCTGATTTATTCTCTTCTGTGTTGTTCTAACTCTTAAATTCCTTTTATGTCTCTTAGAAAAAAAAGAAACTGTATTTTCTCATATCTAGTTTCTTTTACATTTGTAATAACTGAATGCTCATGAAAACAATGCTTTTTTTGTAGCTGTTGCAGTCAGTTTCATGAAGGATACTCCTCGTATGATTTCTCTGGAAAATTCAGCAATTGCTTTGATATTATTTTCTCAAGGTGAGTCACTTTAGAATGTGACTGCATGTAAATTGGCAATAGATAGTCTTTTTATTCTTCTGATTTCCTTAACAAATGTTCAACACTATTTTGTATCTGTTCCAGTTACTTTGAAATAAGCTGTAAATTGTGTCCCAACAGAATAAAACCTTTCTTTTTCAAAAAGGTTAATTAAAAAAAATTGAAAAAATCAAACCCTCATAACTGAGGCTGAGGTGAGAAAGCCAGAATAAAGAGCAAAAGGCTCTTATTTACTGAACACCGAAAGAAGTTTAGACTGCATAGATTCTGTGCTACCTTTAAACAGGTAGTTAAAGGTCTGAAATGAGAGGAACTTTCACAACAAAACAAAAGTTCCACATAACAGAGGTTAGGAAGGCAATGAGGCTTGTTGGAAAGACCAATGCACAGTGTATATGTAGAGAGGAGCTGGAGAAAAGAATTTTGGGATGGATATGACTAAAGACAACTACAAAACTTTAAATATGGTTTTTGTGAACAAATTAACAAAAATAACGCAGGTTAGGGCAAAAGTTACAGAGTACAATTGGAAAACACCTGCTAATGGATCAGGGCAATGAAAGGGATAATTCTTTTTCCAAGACTTTTGAATGGGTGATTCTAGGTAAAAACTAGAAAAGCCATTACCAAAAACCAAATCCCACTGAAAGTGAGACAAGATGATTTCATTGCTTAGAATTACTGAAGACCTGACAAGGATGTTGCCTTCTGGCTCAGACCTAACAAGGGCATGTGCTTGACATCTGCTCTACTGAAGGCAGAGAATCTGCACAGTGAGCCTCCTATCCACAGCAGGAGATAATTGCTGTCTACTCAGCAATTACACTTTGGCGTGAAGCTTTTTCAATTTAACTCCTTTCACTGAGTCTGAAACAGGAGCTCTAGCCTTTGCTCTGGCAAATGAGGAATGGAAAACAATATATAGAGTATCTTTTTAATGCCATATGAAAGTAGAAGTCTGTACTCTTCCCTTTTGCATTAAAAATAAATCACAGGTGTTTGTATTACATTTTGGTTTGAATATTCAGAAATACAAGGAATGTTATGTAATTTACAGCAGAACTTTGGTGATATTGTACATAAGTTTTACTGTCATTAGACCACCTGAGGCCTTTTATAAATTTGAGATTGTGTCACTAATGTCACTTAAAACATTAAACATAATTCAGTCGAACAGTTTCAAAACCTTTTGCTAATATTCTTAATTTGATTCAACTTGATGTGAGCCACTACTTTCACTTTGGTTCAAAATATTGTCTGGTCACTGCATGTCCATTTTCAGTTTGTTTGTTTGAAGCCAATTTAGATGGTTTTGCATTGGTTATGTGAACTAACTATGGAAAAAAATTCCAAATTGAAGGTGTCTAGTAAAAGTTGGGAATTACTGCAGAAGTTACTGAACTTCTGCAGTAAATATCAGTAACCATGGGTGCAGAAAATGAAGTGCCATAAAAATTAAGCTGGTCAGTCTAATAAACATGCTGAATTCTGTTCTTTGATATAATCAATTAATGAAGAAAAGCTGCACAGGTGGTTTTACAAATGGGAAATAAAAGCGGGAAAGAAAAAGAAAAGCAAGAGAAAAGAAAGAAGTGTTTTTAAAAATCCATCAGGATTAAGAACTCAAAATTCTTTGCTGTATCATTTTCATGCATTGTTTATAAGCTCTGTTCTCAACTACCTGACTGAGAACCCATAAGTGTGTTGTTCTGGTTTACTTTCCATCTGGGTATTTTTCCATCGGAACTCTTTCAGTGCTGGCAAATGAGATCCCATATTCCTCTTATCTGTACCAAAATTAAGATGAAGATAAAAACATTCTTTACTGAAGTTCCCTCCTTGCTTAGTTAAGAACCTTCAGTAACTTCCAAGTTATTTTCTATATGTTTTTGGTATCCTTGCCACTTACAACAAATATACTTCAGTAAATAACACAAATTATTCTCTAACTTGTAAACTTCTGCTAGCTATAACCAGGTAGAAGTTGTGCCTCCCTGGTACAAAGTCTACTTGTGTAATGATACAGTCAGCATGAGCTATATCTATAAACTGTGAGCAGACTGGGTTGAGGAATATCTTCTTGCTCTTTGATCTAATTTCTGCTTGAAATCACTGCTTGATTGCAGTGCAGAACGTTACTGTATGATGTCCCTCACTGTGCGAGCCACCAAGATAATTTTCACTGGCACATGCCCAAGTTTTCTGCTGCAGCAGAAGTCATTGCCTCATAGCATCACAATCAATGGGCAAAAGGAACATGTGTGACCAAAGAAAGTCTTAATAATTGAATATGCCTAGAACCATTCTTACCTGCAACATATAAAAGCTCTAGAACAGGCAAAACCAGGAATTCCCTTCAGCCAACCTTTGGTATTCCTGTTTTAAGGTCTCTTAGTAGGTCTTTAATTCCTTTACTAAAAATGTTAGGAGTTTTAGAGCCTACCAGGCTGTATTGCACTTTTCTAATACTAGCTGAACCAATCTACAAAGGACATCTGAGAGGTTACTCCAAGAGCAGACCACACCAGCAAATCATCTTGTGATTCAGACTACTGTGGAGAACATCTGCTCTCATCTGAGCAAAAAATGATATTTGATTCTACAGTTCAAAGCCACATATGTATTTTACACTAAAACAGGAATAGACATCTTGAATTTCCTGAGAGGCAAGAATATTTGGGGAGAACACCTACTTTGGTAATGCAAATTTGATTTGTGGTTGAGGTTTTTTCTAGTCCAAGTTTAAGGAAGATGTGATTTCCAGCTATGGAATGCTTCCTCAGCAATACTTTTAAAATAGTAAATGTCTAGTATTTATTACTCTTTAGCTGGGCCCAAGTAACTTAAAAGCAAAAGGTATTGAATTTTTTAATTTGTGTCGGTTCACAAACTGTGCCAAGTGAGTTTTCCTGCATCTTCCAACCAAACCCCTGCATCTCACTACAGGCCTCTGTTTCCCTTCCTGTCTTACGGACTGGAGCTCCAGCAAACCACAGCAGCATGGCCAGTACCTGCACTCCCAGATCCTAGCTGGGAAACTCCTGGTGACCTTCCGCATGGATTTACTGAAAATCCAAAGCACACATCCCTTGCATCTGACAATAAATACTGAGTTTTCCTATGGCTTGTGTCCATTTGTGCCACCTGTGGCGGTGGAAGGTCCTGGCCCTGCACGTGAGGGGCCACTGCAACTGGGCAGTTTGTGTCACTCAACAAAATCACCAGCAAAGGCATCACAAAAGCCCCAGGTGTGAGCGACCACAAAAAGTGCTGGGACCACTTCTCTGGGGAGCCTGCTCCAGTGCCAGACCAGCCTCTGGGCACACAGCCTTTTCCTAACATGCAGCCTAAATCTCCCTGACAGAACTTCAGGCCATTCCCTAGAATCCTGTCACACCAAAAGCATGCTAAGGTTTTTTGGCAAGGCTTGGTCTACTACTTATAGTACCACCTTAGCATCACTAAAGGTGTACGATTATAGTAACTACCACTTTTAACTACCTTAACTAAGTAGTTAAAGCATACAGAGAAAGACAGGACTAAAATCTAAAATCATACAGATTTGTTAAGGTTAGAAAAGACCTCTGGAGATTATCCAGTCCAAGTCCCTCCGCCAAGGCAAGGTCAGCTAGAGCAGGTGACACAGGAATGTGTGTCCAGGTGGGTTTTGAGTCTTCAGAGAGGGAGAGTCCATGACCTTCCTCAGCAGCCTGTGCCAGTGCTCTGTCACCCTCAGGGTAAAGTCCTTCCCCATGCTGAAGTGGAATTTCCTGTGCTGCTCCTCCTCGTGTCAGTGGGCACCACGGGAGTGTCTGGCACCGTACTGCCAGCACCCACCTTCGAGATATTTGTATCTACTGACGAGAACCCCTTCAGTCCTCTCCAGACTAAACAGGCCCAACTCCTGCAGTCTCTCCTCCTAAGAGAGACGTTCCAAACCCCAAACCGTCCCTATGACCCCCCACTGGACCCTCTCCAGAAGCTCCTTCCCTCTCCTGCCTCTCTCCCCTTGTCCTGAGGAGCCCAGATCAGGACTCGGCACTCAGCCGTGCCCTCACACAGCGGTGTCGGTGGCGGCTGGGTGCACAGGGCAGGGGTGCGGCGGCCCGAGGCTGGTGATGCCGAGGGGAGG
>JAHLSL010013749.1:2546408-2590089 GCA_025920805.1 Petroica traversi
CCGGCAGCGCGGGGCCGGGCCCGTCCCGGTGACAAAGCAGCTTCTGCTCGCCCGGGGCGCGCCGGGAGCTGCTGGGCGAGCAGCAGCACCGATCCCGGCCCGGGAGGGGACTGCTGTCATCTGGGGCTAGCGGGGGTAGTGGTTAGGCGGCAGGTTTGCCGCTTCGTACCCTCCTCACCGACTTCTCTCTCTGTTGAGCTGCAGAAGGCCGGCTCGGAAGGTGGATGTAGCTTGTTCGTGAAGTCATGGAATGAGAAAATGGTTTGGGTTGGAAGGAGACATTAAAAATCTTCCAGTACCAGTTCCCCTGTCGTAGGCAGGGGCACCTTCAGCTAGACCTGGTTGTTCAGAGCCTCTTCCAACCTGGCTTTGAACACTTCCAGGAATGGGCCATCCACAGCTTCTCTGGCTAACCTGTTCCAGTGCCTCACCACCCCCACAGTAAAGAATTTTTTCGTAATTGCGAATCTAAACCTACTCTCTTTCAGTTTGAAGCCATTGCCCCTTGTCCTGTCGGTACATGTTCTTGCAAACACTCTTGCCTCATCTTTCCTGTAAGCTCCCTTCATGTACTGGAAGGCCACAGTTAGGCCACGCCAAAGCCTTCTCTTTTCTTACTTTTTAGCTGCGAGTTGTCCTGTCGAGCTGACTTATTTTGGTCGTAGTTGTCTTACTGGCTGGCTAACATGACTGTGGAAAACAGAAGGAGTCACTTGTATCTCTGTATTTGCAGTGGTTATTTTGATCTAACACTGTCTTTGAAAACAGCAAGTAGGCCTTCAACTTCGGGAGGGCCTTGTACTGTGTTTGTAAAATCTGCAGTCTTCTGTACCTACCTGTGCTAGTTACAGATATGGAATTTAGCATGACACTACTGTCAGATAACCAAGTTATTAAGGTTTCTGTGTGTTCCTGTGAAAGTCTGTGCCCCAGCTGCATCTGTCTCAAGCTAGTGACACCTGCTGATTCATCGATGCTGTTTCTTGCAAGTCGTCTGTTTCATAGAAGGTTTGCTGTGCAAGTATTGACTGCAACTTCATTTTATTAGATTAGAGTGCAGCAAATGATAGAAAAGATCTATAAGACTGTAAAACCAGAGTCTCTGCTTGTGAAGGATGTAGGTGTCGCTAGATTCAGAACCTCCATCCTTTTCCATAGGATTTCCTGGTTTTCTCCTTGAAATGGCTCTAAATGTGGCAACTTCATGCTATTCCACAGGGATTTTTTGTGTCATTGATATTGCAGATCTCATAAAAAAAAAAATTCTTGTCTGAAAGCTCCACTGATGTCTAGATACAGAACTTGACATCCTTCCCTATGTGTGAGCTGAAGGACACCATCTGGCTAATAGAGAGGATACAGAAGATGAGGTAAAGGCTCCCAAGTTTCAAGTGTAGTGGTAGCACTTCAGTTAGACTTGTCAGACTTTTGTTTCACCTACTTGCTGTGAATAGAGAAAATGCTAATATCCCATTCAGTTTGTTTGTCTCGTGTCTAATCTAGATTCAGTTTGGTGGTGGCCTTTTTTGGGTTTTTTTTTTGTACACCAGCATTTGCACTAGAAGTGTCCCAGACCTGAGTTTCATTGAATTTTTTTTCTCCAGCTGTCAATGCATTGAAGCTACTCTCTTGCCTTCACTAGTCTTTTGGCAGCTGCAGTATTGTGAGCTGTGAGCTACTCTCTCTGCAAGCTTGATCTAGGCATTTCTCCTGAAAGTAAAATGACTGTGTTTGCTTTTTAATGTTGTCCACTGTTTTCCCAGCAGTGTCAGTCTGAAAGGGGTGCTTTTCACTTCTGTGTTCTCCATAGATTTGTGAGCAGGATCAATGCAGTTTTGTAAAAGTCTTTGCAGTTTGGGGGCTTTTGTTTTGTTAGGATATTTCAAAAGGGAGATTCATAAACTGTGTCTAACCTGAGGATTGTTTGTCCTGAAAAGTAGTCAGCCATTAGTTTGGGTCCTTTGGAAATAGTAAACAGATTTGCTTTAGCTGTGAATTTTGTAATATGTTTGACTTTAACAGGTTTGTTTCAGATTTGAAAACTGGTGGATATGCCAGGTTTATGGCAACTGAAATAGTAGAACCTAGGAAGAGCATGAATTTTTACTGAAGGCAGTTGTGCAGGTTTAGGGCATTAACAGAGGACATTACTTCAGATGTGTTTGTTGTCCACAGATATCTTAAACTCTGAATGTTATCTCTCTTGGAACTGTTGTTAAAAGATTAGATCTGAAGTTATAACTTAATTCATGTGAAGTAAGATTGCTGTGGTGGGTTGACCATTTGATTGAAGTTCCAGGCAGTGTAACAACAATAAAAAATAAGTCCTGTCCCCATAGTGTGACTAATATTGGCTTTTTCTCTTAAACTACAAAAATGAGCTGTTGATAATAATAATAAGCATCAATAGTAGATGTAATGTTTCTAGAGCTAGTCTTGAAAATAGGTTAATCTCAAATACCAGGCAAGTTGCACATCTGTTCAAATGCATATGGGATCAGCAAGTGGTTTGTGCAGTTGAGGTAGCTGGGCCAGTAACTTGTAAACTGGGAAAAAAAAAAACCCAACTCAAAAAACCCAGGAAAAGAAACTTCCTCAGTATGTTACTGTAGCTAACATTAGAACTTAGTGAATTGACTTATTTCTTTACATTATTTTCAGAATACTGCCAGAACATGAACCTGGATATTCTAGGAAAATATTTTGTGTCATGAGGGCCAAATTTAAGGCTTAAAAAAATTACATTTTATGTTACTCCATTAATGTAAACCAGGTCTGCAACTTTTCTGTCAAGACTTTTGTATTGGAAGACTTTAACAGAATAGATTTGTTACTGTGATGCTGTGTTGTGCAGCTAGATCAGTGAGTATGCAGGTTGGTATGGGAAATAAACTGAGTACAAAGCCGCTCTGGGAGGTTGGTTGATTGCAACTGCTGTCCATGTGTTTTTTATTTTCTGAAAACTATTGGATTGTGCTGAGCATAGTTTGGCTCAGTATTAGAGTATGGACCAACTGTTTGCATTCTTGACTAGGTATGATACTGGTCTTGCCCAGTACAGAGACTGAATGAATACATGGTGGGTAAAAGATGAATACCTATAAAGTTGTTGACTTTAGCTGAGCCTGACAGTACTGATATTCTAGTTCACTAAAACTATTTGTCTCTTGACCTTATGTTATTTCCTTCAGTTTATTTTCTGAGTTCATGGCAATACAATCTTTGCAATTTCTTGCGTAACAGAGTTGTCTTAATGTGTTTTGGTAAAGCCTGTATACAAAGAAAAAGTGTGCTCATTTTAGGAGCTACTCATTCCGTCATGTCATGGAAATGATTTGACCTGTTTGAGTGTTGAGGTGTTGAAACTGGTTACATGGAAAACGACTTTTTGATGCTGTTTTAGTGCCCTGTGTTGACATTTGAAGTATTCAAGAGTTTATAGTTAACTGGTTCAGAGTTACTGTCTGTGGGCATATAGCATACTGAAAGGTACCAAGTTGTCCATTCTGAGAATGTAACTCTAAAACAGAGTAACATGCGTGTGTTACTGCTAGGCCAGCAAAGAGTGGATATAGTAAATTGGTGCTAGTAATTTCAGAAACTTGAAGTTCTTGCAGAGAATGATTGTCAGTCTTTTGATTATATGAAAATTTCAGAGCAGTGCCCATCAGGAAGAGTTAGTGAAATTGAGATTAGTTCACAGAAAACAGATAAGATATTTTTACAGGATTTGGGGTTGTTTCCCCATTTTTATTTAGCTTCACCCTTTAAATGGAATACAGTTTTCAGGAATAGCATATTAAACAGTTTCTAGATTGTTTTTTAAACTAGGTGAATACAAATGTGCTTTCTGCACTAGACTAAACTATGGATAAAACCCCTGAGCTACTTAATTGAAAGTGTAAATGTATCCATGGTGTTGAGACTGATTTTTGTCAAGTGTAGAGCTTCTAAAGTTGTGGTTTTTTGATTAAAATTTCAGTTCATGTTTCAGGTTTTCGGCTGAACCTTGAAATCTATAAATCCAGGGTTTCATATTTGTGCCTGGTTCTCACAATGCAAAATTGACAGTCTTCTGCTTTTTAAAGGTCACACAAGTGTGAACATTGAATTGTTAAAACATTTGGTAATTTGGTAGTGGAGCATCTTTCCTGGCTTTTTATATGCTTTTAATATTTTATGTTATGTTTTACTTTTTAAGAAACTTTATAAGAACAGTTCTTTTAACATGTTCCAATTCTGTCTCACTGTTTTTCTGTAATCCAGGGATTACTGAATGGTACAAACAAAATAGGTTGAAACTATATAATGAAATCTGATCTGTTCTTCATTTCCAGGATTGTGATTTAGGTTTCTGTTGCTGTTCAAGGTGCTTGAATAAATGAAACGTTTAGTGTTAGGTTTTCCATCGTCTGGTGCCTCAGTGCACTGTAACACATCTGTGTGATTCTTTATGGAGTCTGCCTCATGATATACTCTGATAATACATATTTCTTATGTTTTTTTCCCCTTCATTTTGTGTACTCAGAAATGTTATAGAGCAATGCTATGTGGTTATTTGGTAGAAGAACCTTCAGAAGTAAAAGTATATTGACTTTGCTAATTATTGGCTTAGTTAGATGTAACTCAAGGGTATCAGTTATCTCACCATAGTACTCAACAAGTGTTTCCTGATTAATGGCTGGCAGACAGAGTAAAATAAGAAAACCTATGTAATAGTAGTGTGAAGTGTCTTTTGGGTAGATACTTATCTGCATAAAAGTAAGACATTAATTTTTATTTTTTAAATTACTTTTTAAAAACATTGTACAAGTCAGATAGGGCCTGCATTTGTGCTGTGAATTTGTTCTGCTAAATCCCTCACTCTCAGTCAGGGCTGTCACACAGTTTTTAAAAGTTGTTCTGTGTATAGTTCAAAATTGCCAACAGCATAGAAAATCATAATAATAATTAGCTGTGGTAGAGGGGTTATGTAAAGATTTAAAAAAACAATCAGTATTTCAATCTAATGTCTATAAACCTTGTCCCTGTAAAAAGGGTCATTGTCTGGAAGTAAAGATAGGGTAAAATATTAAGAATTCGGATTATATGAGGACATAGTGTTCTGGTTTTGGCTGGCTCATTAATAGAGTTAATGTTCCTTTTTGTGGTTGATATGATGCTGTATTTTGTATGAAGTGCAAGAGTAATCTTGGTAACACACTTATTTTGGCTCTTGCTAAACAGTGCTGTTGTTTTTTAGGAGTGTTACTGCCTAACTCAGTGACACCACTGAGGCTTTACAAACCACACTGCCACTCTCTTTCTCTGCCACGTTTTCCCCTCCTTCTCCCTCTGAGCCAGTGCTTTGTTTGTTAAATAATGTTGAATGTTGTGTAAATAAGTTCGGAGTTGTATAATACAGTTGAGAGTTTTCAAGATGAAAATAACAGTGAAAGAGAGGAGTTGAAGCATTTTCTATTTTTATGCAGTGCAAAAACATCAATGCGTTGAGTAGAATCTTAGTGTCCTGTAACTTACAAAGCTTTTTTCTCTTTTCACTCTTCTTAAGTTGTCAGTCAACCCAAGGCATGCTGGAGAGGAGAGTTGGAAGCACAAAAGGTCAAGATCACAGGTCGAGATAAGAACAATTTACTGGAAACAGCAATGAGATAAGAAAACAAATATTAACAGCAACAATACTAATGACAGAGGGTGCGAGAAAATCAATGATTCACATGGAAAAATCCCCTTGATAACAGACCATACTGGACATCTCCCTCCACCATGTTTTCTTGACCAGAAGGAGCCCCTTCTCCCTGGAAGAGATTCCATTTCCCCAGCTGCTGTCAATGACAAGAGATGGTATAGAATAATCTCTGAGTACTGACCATGTCCCCTCCTGGCTACTGCAAAAATTAACCGTCCTGGCCTGAGCCAGGACAGTGCTTATTCTAAATGAAGGAGTTTTCGCTTTGTGTTGCTTTGCCAGTGATCAGGTACATAACAGGGAAAGATTGAGAAGTGCTTTTATGGAGAAGTATTGCTTCTCCAACAAAGGCTTTAGAAAAGTGTTGTGGCTTGCTGAAGGATCCCTGGAAGGAATAGAAATGGCTGGAAATTGAGTCCTGAGCCGTTTACTCTGCTATGAACTGCTGCAGTTTACCCTTTATGGGCTGCTAGCCTTGTAAACTCATCAGGAATCTGGCTTTGTGTTTTGAAATGTGGGGGGTTTGTGAGTTTGGTTTGGTTGCAGACATTTGAAGAAATAATTTTATTGTGAAAATAGCATGGGTCATTGGCAAAGCCACCAGAGGATAGTAACTCCACTGAGACATGAAAGACAGAGTGTTCTTACATAGAAGCCGTATTTTGTGTGTTCTTTCTAGCTGTGCTTTTTCTGCTGTGGGCCAAAAGTGTTTGTATTCCTACTTGAAATGATGAATTCTTGTCTTCCTTCGTGAATTGTATCCTAGAGTTGTGCAATGAAACATGTTTTTACTGACTCACTTTAAGTAAGTCGTAAGATGACCAGGTCATGATTCATCACAAAAGGAAACCGCAGCTATCAGCGGTTATGTGGCCATGAGTGTGTTTGGTTCCTTACTTCTTGGGTCAAGACAACCTGTAACATTAATTCTGTTGTATAAAAGAAAGCTGGAGCTCATCAAAGTTTGCTTCTGAGACTGCTGGAGTTCAGTCAATATGCTTTACTGTGTATGTTGTTAGAGACAGTTGAAAGTTTGAATATTATGGGTGTGTTTTGAAACCTCAGTGTAGAACAAGATAATGCTGTTTCAAAATCTTTCTTTATAGTAGAACAGTTTGAGGGACTGCTGAGAATGAAAACTGCAGTTCAGCCTTCTATGTCCAAACATTTGCTTCCATGTTCTAACTCTATTGTGTTCTAAACAGAGTTTCATGAGGGGAACGTCAGCAATCTTGCTTTCTTTTACAGTCATCTAGATGAAATTGTAGCTTAAAATTTTCAAAGTTGTTGAAATTTTTAGGGACTTCTTTTTTGTTACTTTCAACTTGGATATTAATTGCCCAAGACCTCTTCCAGGTTGATACTGTAATTTAATTTTTACATATGACTTACTAAGATGAGGTTGAGAGAATTTGGGAAAATATTTTTAGATTTATTTGTTTTCTTCTCTTTATTACTATATCGCAACACTTTGTCTTGTGAGTGGATAGTAAGATTATTACAGTTGCTGGTTTTGATGCTGTAAAATGAGTCAGCAGAAGCTTTTGAATCATTATGTGTGATAATATGTCAAAGGAGAGTTTGGATGTTTATACTTTTACTTTGCCTGGAATAAGTCCTTCTATATTTTCCCAAGTCAAGGTTGTCAGATGTTAATAGGTTGATGTTTAAATTATGGATCTGCTCTGCAAAGTGACAGTGCAAAACAGTATCTGATTTAGTCAGCTGTATTCTACTTCATGTGTATTCAGATTTTTTTTTGTTTGGTGACAAAGTGGTTGCTTTGACTAGCTCGGGTACCAGTATGCATTTGCTCAGTACTGGATGTCAACATTTTATGATGCCCATCCATACCTTGCCAAAACCTTCAGAGGCATTCAAGTTGAGCAGATGTAGTAAAAGTCCTAGCTTGCTTCCTGTAGAGTTGGTTTGTTTTTTTTTTTTCTCCACGTGTATTAACATAGAACAAAAAAAAAAGGCAAGTTTTGTTAATGGTGATTGTTTTAAAATTGCTATGATTATAAGGGTATTTAGCATGGAATTGAGAGTATAAACAAGAAGTGCTGGTGTGCTGCTAAAAAGCCAATGAGTATTCTCAATATGAAAAACTATACTGCCCCTGTATTTCAAAGCAGAAAAAAGTTTATGTAAACAAGTTAACTTGAGGTAAAATGACATTTTGGGCAAAATACTTCAACAAGATGAGCTTTAGATTTGTTCTAGTTCATGTCAAATCTACAAGTTGCCATGCTTTGAGGAGAATGTAACCTTGAATCAACTCACTCTGGTTAAGAATGCTTTTTACTTTTCTTCTGAAGAAAACCAGACCTCTGTCTAGACATTAGTCTAGTGTTTTAGTTTGATTCCCGCTGTGTTTCTCTCCATGTATTTGTCTAATAATCATGTAAAACTTGCCATGATTTTACATTATTTTTACTGTATTCAGTTACTAAAATGCGGTAAAAATTCAGTTACTAGAGTACAGTGAACTAGTTTCCTTGAATACATTAGGTGGCAAGTACATTGAAACGTGATTTTTACAAGTTTGAGTCCTTTCATGTGCTCGTATATGACTGAACACTTTTGTAATACCAAAAGGCATAGTATTACTACAATGAAGCAAAACTTGTATTTTAGAGCAATAAAGCAAATGAGCTGACATTGTTGCTTGGATTGTTACATGATAATTAAAAAGATGAGTCACTGCAGTAGCAGAATTGGACAGAAATGCTCATCATTTCCAGCCAGTGATGCTGAACCTCCTTCTGCTTTTGGTTTTCCCAGTGGACAAAGTATTTTAACTGTAATTTACCGATTCTGTTATTTAGATATGTTGTGCAAACTGAAGACCTAAACAACACCATAATTAATTTCTTTAGAACTGCCTGAATATGACTTGATTTCCATCATCATAAATCTGTCATGGTTTAACCCCAGCCAGCAATTATCATGCTACTGCTTCCTCACTTCTCTCCTGCCTAGTGAAATGGGGAAGAGAATTAAAAAAAAAAAAAAGGTAAAACTCATGGATTGATATATGGAATAATATTTAAAATAACAACAGCAGTAATAATAATAATAACAGTAATGAACAAGAGGCAGAGAGGAGTAACCCAAGAGAAACAAATGATCCACAGTACAGTGGCTCAGCACCCACTGTCCAATGCCCAGCCAGTTCTCTTCACTAGCAAGTGCTCCAGCCACACTGCCCAAGCTGGTGAAAGCAGGGATTGGGAGAATGAAGAACTATCCACTGTAGAAGATCAGGTTCGAGACCCTTTAAGGAATCTGAAGGTGCACAATTCCATGGGATCTGATGAGATACATCCATGGGCCCTGAGGGAACTGGGCCAGGAAGTAGCTAAACGACTAGCCATTATATTTGAGAAGTTCTGGCAGTTCCACATGGAAGTTCCCACAGACTGGAAAAGACAAAACAGGACACGCATATATTTTTGGGAAGGGAAATTGGGAAGACCCAGGGAGCTACAGGCTGGTCAGTCTTACCACAGTGCCTAGCAGGATCATGGATCAGAACCTCCTGGAAATTATACTGAGGAACGTGGAAGGTAAGGAGATTTGTGACAGCCAACACGGCTTCACTAAGGACGAATTTGGTGGTTGCCTTTTGGGGTTGCAGTGGTGGTGGATGAGGGAAAAGTGAGTGACATCTGCCTGCACATATGCAGACAGTTTGACACTTGGCTACATGACTTGTCTCTAAACTGGAGAGATGTGTTTTTGACAAATGGACTACTCGGTAAATAATAATTTAAAGAGTTGGGGTGAACAGCTCATTGTCCAAGTGGAGATCAGTGATGAGTGATACCCTCAGGGGTTAGTACAGGGACAAACACTGTTTAACATCTTTGTCAGTGACACAGACAGTGGGATTGAGTACACCCCAACAACCTGTGCAAATCTGTGTGGTATGAATGAGGCACTGGAGGGGAGCGATGCCATCACTGACGGTTTGAGAGGTGGGTTTTTGAGAACGTCATGAAATTCTGTTATGCCAAGTGCAAGGGCCTACACTTGGTTTGGGGCAATCCTAAGTGCAAATACTGCTTCAGTCCTCAGTACAGGATTGAGAGCAGCCCTGAGGAGAAGGACTTGGAGGTGCTGGGGGATGAGAGGCTGGACATGACCCAGCAATGTGTTGTCACAGCCCAGAAAGTTGATTATATCCCAGGCTGCATCCAAAAGCAGCATGGGCAGCAGGGGAGGGAGGGGGTTCTGCCCCATTGCTCTGTTCTGGTGGGACTCTGCCTGGGCCCTGCATCCAGCTCTGAGGTCCCCAGACAGGCGGACATGGAGCTGTTGGAATGAGCCAGGAGGAGGCCTCCAAGATGATCAGGGGGCTGGAGCACATGTCCTGTGAAGACAGGCTGAGAGACTTTTGTTCATCCTGGAGAAGAGAAAGCTCTGGGAGATCTTACAGCAGCTTTTCAATGGCCAGAATAGACATGAGGGACATTTTTTTACAAGGGCATGGGATGATGATACAAGGTTAATGACTTTACTGATGCCTTTTTCCTGGTCTTAGGAAAATGAAGCTAGACACAGTTAGAGAGTTGGGGGTCGTTTACCTCGTTATTTTAATAGGATCCTGTTGGATGCATATCTTCACCCAGGTGACAGTGTTGCAATGCACACACCCCGTCAATCACGTACACAAGATATAGACCTTACACATCAGCATATTTAACAAGGGAGCCCTTGTTATGATGGGGCTGGGGTGAGCTAACCTCTAGTTTACAGATTTTGTCCTATTAGGGGACTTTGGCATTTCAAAATATTAGGATGTTTGGTCTCCCTGGCTCTGCAGCTCTGGGGTGTTCAGTCTCGTGGCCTGCAGGACACCTACAGGGCACTGAGAACCAGACTGTTATCAGACCTAGAAGATTATAAGTATGCATGCTAATACTTGTGGATACGTAGAGCTGTGTAAAAAGCATATAAAAGAAAAAGCAAAAAATTATTTTGGCATCATTACCCTCTTTCACATTAGGAATAAATTCTTTACTGTGAGGACACTGGTACAGGTTGCCGAGAGAAGCTGTGGATGCCCATCATTGGAAGCGTTCAAAGCCAGTCTGGGCTTTGAGTGACCTGGTCTAGTGAAAGGTGTCCCTGCCCTTGGCAGAGAAGTTGGAACTAGATGATCGTCATGTTCCTTTTCAGCAGTCTTTTTAGGATTCTGTTTTACATATGTGTAGATGATTCTCTTGCTCTGCCTTAGCAAATAAAAAAAATATGTATGAAGCTAATCTATTAAGGTGTTTTTGACACCTAAAGCACATAACAGCGTCTTTTGTAAAAGGTCTTGTATGGTAACGTAGGTTTTATGTGATGGTCTTCTCTGAATGAATTATCAAACAAGCCTTGGTCCTGCTTATACCTTGCCAATTTAGAGGTCCCAACATCAAACTGAATGAAGATGAAGCTGAGGAAGACACATAACTCTTCCATTGCATCTTGACTAGGCTTGTTATGTAAATGAATCTCCACTGAAACAAGCTTATCATTCTTGATAGTTTTGTTATTGTGACTGGAAATAGATCTGGCGTGCATTTCGATCATTCACAGATGTTGTAGAGGTTAATTTGCAACTCCTGGTACACTGATGGTTGCATTCATGTCTTGCGGTAGCGTTGTTTTCCGCAAGGCAGCCTATAGCTTCCTCCAGATGGGGCTGCAGAGGGAGAGCAGCCAGTCTCCTCTCTCTGGTAACAGCAATTGGTGAGAAGGAAATGGAATGAAGCTGCATCAGGTTCAGATTGGACTTTAGGAAAGGATTCTTGACTGGGAGGGTGGGTGGTCACTGGAATAGGCTTCTTTGGGAGGTGGTCATAGCACCAAGCCTGTTAGAATTCAAGGAGCATGTGGACAGTACTCTCAGTTGTATGGTTTAGTTCAGGTAGTTCTGCAAAGAGCAGGGAGTTGAACTTGATAATCCTTATGATTTAATTCCAACTTGAGATATTCTATGGTTCCATGAATATTGTTTATACAGCAGCATCAGCCTTCTGATGAGAATTAACTTGTGGATCTCACAGCATGCAGTGGAAAATATGGTAATAAATGAGTTTAGGTGGCTTACAATCTTTCATTTGTCATAGTGTGGTTGTCCTTTATTCTGATGCATTAGCTATGTCCCAGATTCTAAGTATTTCTGCTGGTTTTGTGTTACTTTGCATATTAAGAGTAATTAAGTATAAGAATACAGAATAAATAGCAACTGCCTTAACAGTTGCTCAGCAGAACAAGGTGTGACGTTCCACCCTTATGGTGGAAGTGAGCACTCAAGATTTGTATGTGCTTGTTCCCCTTAAGGGTGTGACATCATAGAAGAGAGTGACAAAAGTCTGAGGGTCCACAAAAACTCAAAAAGCTTTATTTGTAGATTACATACCTGGCATGGAAATGGGTATGTTAAATCCCTGACCTACTATATAAGTGGGTGGGTTTTGTATTAGGGGTGAGAGAGAAGAAAAGAAAGAAAGAGGGGGAAAAAAGAAAGAAAAGAAGACAACAAAAAATATCACCATTCCTGGCTCCAGCACCGTTCCAGCTGATTAGTTCGGGGTTCTGTGGGTACACATGTGACTGGGCTTTGTAAGGATACCTTTTGATAGGTGGGCATTCCCTGACTTGGAGGCAACTTTCTGATTTTCTGTGCAAATTAGTTATTATGCACAGTCTCTTCTTTCAAACCTTTCTGGAAACGGGTCGGAGGGCTTCGGGGATCTTGGCTGGTTTTCATTCCTCTCTACAGTCCACACCCATGGACTCTCAGTTGCATTCCTGTGCTTGCAGTGTTCTGTGTTGTGCTCATCTCTAGGAGCTACAGCAAAGATGCTTGTCCCAGAATACGCTGCCCTACTTCTGTATGGTCACTTTCATCAGCCACATCTTATTCCCTCCCACAGCATGTTATTACCAAAAATCCTTGATCATTACCAAACATTTTTAGCTCTTATTACCGACACTGCTTGCTTGGCTACACAGTATTGGTGTTTGAGGTGTACACATTAACTTCTTTTGGGATTCTAGAAAATGTCTAGAGGTTATAGCTATTAAATAAGTCAGTATCTTACTTACATGTTTTCTTATATGGATTTCTAACTTTTTCTTACAAATTAGAATATAACTTGCAGGGTGTGGGGTTTATCTTCTTCTAAATGTAGAATAGCTAGTGTGAAATATTTTGGCCAGTATTGATGCCACACTTGTAGAACAGAGTAATTTGCTTTGAAAATACAAAGGGAGGTGGGAAGGATTGGATTAGAAAAGAACCTTCAAGGAAAGATTAGCATTACTGCAGGGCCTACTCAAAGAACAACCATGTGTTTGTGTTGTCTATTGCGGGGAGGACAGTGAAGACATCTGGGAATGAAACACTGAAACAAGTTGCTTGGAAAAAACGTTGCTGGGGAACTCTTAGGAACAGAGTAGATAAAGGTGAAAGAAATAATTCAGGTAAGTACTTGGGGAAGCAATGGACTGAGTGATTTTCTGGATTACTCACGAGTCTAAATATTGCCAATATAAAGGCTGACTTACAAGTTATTTCTGCCACAACCAAAACTTAATCCTGTGTGAGAAGACTTTTAACTAACCAAGGGCAACCTCCTGCACAAACACAGAGGTTTAGTCACTTGCCTCCTGAATTACCTTTTTTTTAGCTCTGTTTATTTTTCTCTTCCTGTGCTATAAAGTCTTTCAATTGGAGACTCACCTTCAAAGCATAATCCATTGCAATTTTACTCTTTAGTACTGCCTTATTATTAGTAATTAATATTAATAATAATAATTTTTATTATATTAATAGCTAATTCCAAGATCTAAATTTGATTTCCTGAATGGAGTGACAATTCTGTAGGATGCTTGAGATGCTTTTTTTATGGTTTTAAACATGATGAACTTCTGAAGGACTTTCTTACTGCTGGGATTTTAAAAATACTTAGCCTGCTGACAAGTCTTGAATAAATTGAATAAATTTATTTGACATTCTTATAAGCAAATTTCCTTATCTTTTTTCTTGGACATCTTTCTTTTAAAGTTTTGTAGATACTTTGCTTTCCATGAGGGCATTTTCCCAGAGAAAAATAAGTTTAAATTATAAGTAATTCAAAACATAACTTGGTTATTATTGATTAGGAAGGCAAGAAGGTATGGGAGTTGTCCATGTCCAGTTGTTTTAATGAGGGAACGATTTCCCAATGAGATGAAAGATGTATTTGTTTACTGTGCCCTGGGCTGCAACTGCATTCCATGTCATTTTGTCGTGCATTAAATGAGAAAGCAGGGCCACCTAAGGTGTAACTTTTGCCTGTGTGAAAAGGAATGCTAGTTTTGACACAAGGAAGGAAGGCAGCAAAAATACATCTAAGGAGAGAGTATACTCAGTTCCAGCAAAAGGCTAGGTAGATTTATCCTCTTTGTGACATTGCATCATCAGTCCTTCAGCAATGGATGACTTCAGTGGTGTGCAGATTTGTATATGTGTACTTGCTAATATATAATTATAGGCAAACTTTACCAGATGTATACTTATGGGTGTGTTTAAGTACTATATATACTAGTATGTATTTATATCATGGATACATACCTGATTGAAGTCACAGTAGTCTTCAGGAGAAATCAGACTTTGGTTATCATGACTTATATAACTAATGATCTAATGTGAAATTCTTCTGATTTCCTTTTCTGTATGGCAAAGAAATATTTCCCATCTTCCTATGGACAAAAAAAAATTAAGGAAACAAAAGTATTTCTAGTTTGTGAAATACAGAATCGGCAGTACAAGTGAGGTAATACAGCACATCAGAAAACTAATTGTTCTTAAATTATTTTTTAAAGTTGCAGTTCAGTATTTGATTACATAAATGTGTAATATTAATTTTTTTTTTTAGTTCAAGGAAGAAATCTCCAAGCGTTTCAAGTCCCACACTGATCAGCTTGTGTTGATATTTGCTGGAAAAATTTTAAAAGATCAAGATACTTTGACTCAGCATGGAATTCACGATGGACTCACTGTTCACCTGGTTATCAAAACACAAAACAGGTAACCTGAATCACAAGGTGTCTTCTGTTTTACTTCTAGAGGAGTAAAAGTACTCTGGGTATTAATAACTTTTTCTTTGGCAAAACTAGATTTGACTAAATCACCTTAATCAGCTTCTTAGTTATATCTGCTGCAGGATAACAGTGAATTATGAAATTATATTTTTGTGTTTTTAAATACGTGTCTTTTGCTTTTTTTTGTTTTGGTTTTGTGTGAGTTTTGTGGTCTTCTTTTTTTTGTTGTTGTTATAAAACTTTTTTTTTTGTAGGTCCGGCTGTGTTTTAGCTTCATAGGTGTTAGATATCTTCTGTTACTGTCCATTAATATGTTATGCAGATTTTCTTTCTACACATGAGAGCTCGCAGTGAATCTTTTCTTTCTTTTCTCTGCAGTGAATTTTCTTTCCTTGTTTTACCAACATAGTGAATAAAGACTCTGTTTTGGTAAAACAAGGAAAGAAATTTTTTGAAACTGCTCTAGTGTAATGAATTTATCTGTCTAAGTACACTTTAGATTTTAAGGTGGTTTGGTGTCTGTTTTGTTTTGGTGGGTTTTTTTGGGTTTTGTTTGTTTTGATTTGATTTTTGGTATTTTGTTTTGTTTGGTTTTTTTTTGTCCTTTGGTGAAGAAGCATTAGAATGACAGGAAGTTGTATCAATTAGCTATGTTGTGTGCACTTTCTGTGAAGTGCCAAAAATCCTTCCAATGACTGGAGTAAGAGGTCCCTCAAAAGCAGTTTGTTATTAGTCAATAACACGTTCATTATTTTAGAGTCAAAAGTGGTTTTGTTCCTGTTCTACTTAGGTCTTTCCTATTTGAGGTGAGGATCCCCTCTGATGTGCAAATGTCAGATGTTGAAGGAAAGAGAATGGAGTGTAGGAGGGAACAGGAATAAACTTCCCCTTTCAAGGCCTTATCAAGATACAAACTCTGGCTAGTAACACTAGCATTAAATATAAATTTTTGTTAAGATTAGTAGCATTAAGATTAAATGTAGATGCCTTTTAAAATTGATACCTTCAGTTCTATATTTGTGCCCTGGAAGGATTATGTTCTCTGTCCCAGAGTCAGAATACATGTTTGTACTGTCAGAGGTCTCCCTTTCCTGCCCTGTGCCTTCTCCACCTGAAATTTAGGCTGATGCAGGCCATGCCAATCTTGATACAGTATTAGGTAATACTGCAGTTTTGTGCCTTGTGAATCTGAATGACTGTTCTGGTGTTGCCATTTTTTTTTGTTCCTTTTTTTCCCTGCAGTCTTGAGTATGGCAGAGAGGCATCATGAGTAATATTAGCAGGATGCTTTTGTCTTGCACAGTCTTCAGAGGGTTTATAGTTTGGACCTACTGTAGCTATACATACTGAAATACCACTGCCAGCCTCTTGGACCTTCTTGCACTTTGCTTCAGATCAGAGGAACCCCCAGGAACACAAATCTACGGCTTTTGGGAAATTTTTGGTGTTCTTGCATCTGTCTTATCAGCATTGCACTCCAAGCCTTTGCTCTTGCCTGCTTTATTTGAAACATTTTATAAGAGTGTATTTCTACTATCTGCAGAATGTTTTAATCATGTCTGGGAATATGAAGTATGAATGAAAAACTGCAGATCCTTCGCACGTACTTGGGCATTAAAGTTTTAACCTACTAGCTTTGCTTGAATAAACTAAAAACATGCTAGAACCTGCTAGAGAGAATTGCCAACATAATGAAAATCTCCTCTGAGAAAGTATAGCATTGTCTGAAATACTCAGTAGTGTTCTTGCTAAAATATCTATATTTTTTGCTTATCTCAAAAGACAAGATTTAGACCCTGCCTGTATGGTCTGGAACATGCTGATTTTTGGCCATGGGTATTGATTTGTTCCCAGCTACTTCACACTATGCCATTTACTTTTCTGTTGACTATTGCTGCTGCTGTTGCTGCTATATATCTGAAAAGTTATTTTCCAAAACCAGATCTGAAGATGATCTTTTTCACTTGTAACTATGTATGATTTGTAATTTTGAAATAGGAATCCTCATATATAGCAGCCAATCCTTGTTGAAAAAAATACTACTTTTTTTTACTGTGCTACTTTTTCCAGAATGCTACAGACTTTCCGTGAAGTCTTGTAACCTATCTTTTACAGTGTCAGAGTAGTAGTGAGTGATTAGCAATGGGCAATGAAGATACATTGAATTTCTGAATAGAATTCTAGGTCAACAGGATCATTTGTTCACATGTGCTGGGAGGAAACATGTGTAATGCCCACTTGACAGGAGTATGGCTCAACAGGGTTGACACTCACACGAACATTATCTTGAGATAATATGCCCCAATTTTCATGGGAGCACTACTGAACTGCAAATTTCAGTGTCATCTACTTTTCTGTCACACTTTTGAGAACTTTTCATGTCTGTTACATGAAGAAGCATAGTTGCTTATCAAAATAGCTCCTCAGGTGAAAATACAAATAGTATTTTATGCTTATTGTTTTTCTTTTGCTTCTGGAGGAAAGATGTGTGTGTTTCCTGCTTGAAAGAAAAGAAAACCAACTGTCTCTAGCAGGAGAGTCATGATCAATATACAGTCTATAATCTTTCTCATTCAAATTACAGCTGCTTGGCTAATTATAGTCATCTTGTGTTCAAAGTTTGCAATTGCTGTTAATGAAGTTAAAGAACTCCTAGAAACCTTGGGAAGATTTCTGCATTTAAAACATCTTTCTGGGTTTTTTTGGTATGGTTGGGGTTTTTTCCCTGATGTTTGCTTGAATGAACCAAGTGTAGAGCTTTGTTCTAGGAGAAAGGTCCTCTAAAGTGAACAGAAGTATGAAGTATAGTGTACTGTCAAATTCTCAGATCTTTTTGTGAAGTCTGAATTCATAGTTTTAGAAGTTATTTTATTCTGTAGTACTGCATATACAAGCATTTATTGATTGTTGAACCGTAGTGGAGCATTGATTTGGATTTCAAAGTAGTCTCTTTCTTTAGAGCAAAGAGGCCACTTTAGCTTTATTCAAGTTCAGTTCCTTGATCTCTTTCACTACACGGCGACATCAATCCTTCTGCCTGCAGTAGAAGGGTGTGGCAAGTGTACAACCTGGGTAGACTTTAGTGCCTGGACTAAATTCTGCTTGCTTTAGATTCATATTTCATTATCAACCTGTTCTTGAAGTCTTAAAGATTATTGAGTCTGAGATTTGAATCTGTTAAAATGTGACATTAACTGATTTTCATATTCAATAAAGCATCCTATTAGAGAAGTTGTGTTATATGAATTCCACATTAAATTTAATAGGCTTTATTTCTTCAAGGTGTGAGCTTATTATCAGTAGTAGGTGAGAAGAGTGAAAGAAGGCATGGATCATTAAAGCAGAGTAAGGGCAGAGAAAACAATTCATTGGCAGGCATCATGGGGTAGGATGAGAAGGTGATTATGGCTGCAGAGGTACCTATCTGTTTTTTTAATATTTGAAACTACTGTTCTGAAAAACTGTTGACATGACAGGTGTCAGAGAAAGATTTATTACAGGAAACCAGCTGGAAATAACTGAGTTTTGACCAAATATCAAAATGTAATTTAAGATTCTGAAGTATGGAACTATTCCTACATTTGATGGTACTACTTAAAATAACTTGTTACACTCTATAAAGTTTTACAATTGCTTTTTTAGATCACAAGACCACCCAACTCAACAGGCAAACACTGCTGGGAGTACTGCTACCACATCAACATCAACAAGCAGTAGCACCTCAACACCAGCTTCAACAAATAGTAACCCCTTTGGCTTAGGTAAGAATATTTGTCAGATGGCATGGTGGGCATCTTCTCTTGGATTCAGGTAATTGTCTCCAAAGTGTTACTACAAGCTAGGCAGAACTTGAAAAACAAAACCCAAACACACCAGCCAAAAAAACTGATTACAGATGTATACTGAATTGGTTGTAGAAGGTTTCTGATCAGTCAGTTACCAGAGGGGAGTTGTTTAATTAGTTTTATATAGAATCACAAAATACTTTGGGTTGGAAAGGATACCTTTAAATGTCGTCTAGTCCAACTTCTGTGCAATTAACTGGGACATCTTTGACTATATTGTTACTCAGAGCCCCATCCAATCTAACCTTGAATGCTTCCAGAGATGGGGCACCCATCACCTCCTTGGATAAACTGTGCCAGTGTTTCACCACAGAGTTTGGATTTGTACTGTTTTACCTTCAGTGTAAGGTGCTGCTGATGTTATATTTTGGCACTATGGGTAATGAAATTCCTTCCAGTGTCCTTGTGCTTCTTAAAAGTGCATCTGAATTCCTGTTATCTGAATACAGATGAGTCATAGAAATTTGGACCTGTAGCGTGAAGCCAAGATCTGCAATAAATGCAACAAAATTACTGTTAATCAAGTATTTCTCAGGTTTCAGGTCTGACAATACTTCACTTACTCGACTTCGCTTCTATGAATGAAGAGGTCATAGTCTATTGATTTAAAAATTATAATCTATTTCCATAGTTGTGGTGGGGTTTTATTTCATCCTTTTTTGTTGTTTTTTTTGCATTTGGGGGTGCAGAAAAGGTAGAATTGGAAAAGCCAGTTATAGTAAGCAGATGATTTCTTATGTTTAAATGATTCTTCAGTCTGTCTAGTACCTTCTGAATTTTTGTTTTGATTCAGCAAAGCACAAAAATTCAAACCACAATTACCTCTTGGTGCATTGCTATCAAGAGGAACTCTGCGTTTCATTGGAATAGGGCATATAACTCATATTGGGGATTCTCTCTTGGTTACAGTCTAAGAAAAGAGACATAAATGATTATTGCAAATGTGCAGTTGTTAAGTGTTACTAGAGGGGGTGGGACATGGATTTAAAACCCCCAGACTCAAACATCTCTTGTACCTTGGCTTTGAAAGTGAGAATAAAAATGGTTAGAATTATAATAAATTTTATTTAAGAATGAAGCTTGTTGGATTTTTGGTTATGTGTCTGGTTATTTAAGGAGGCAAGCTCTTGGTGGGTAACTCCTTAACAGTCTTGCAAAGATGGGACTTTCCATTAATTTTTGTTATTTTGAAGAATGAGATATGTTCAAATATTTTATGTGTAGAAGGAATCTGGATGTGATTGAAAGTATAGTCAGTCACGTTTCTTTCATCTTTTAAAGGTGGCCTTGGAGGTTTGGCAGGCCTGAGTAGCCTGGGCTTAAATACGTCAAACTTCTCAGAGCTGCAAAGTCAGATGCAACGACAACTTATGTCCAACCCGGAAATGATGGTTCAGATAATGGAAAATCCTTTTGTTCAGAGCATGCTTTCAAATCCTGACCTGATGAGGCAGTTAATTATGGCTAACCCTCAAATGCAGCAACTGATACAGAGAAATCCTGAAATCAGTCACATGCTGAATAATCCAGATATAATGAGACAGGTATGTAGAAAGATCTATTAGTTCACGACTTGTGATTACTGTATACAATAGAGCAGGAATTGGACATGCTTAGTGGAGTGGGTAAATATTCTTGAAGTATTTAGTCTTATTCATAATCCATAAAAGGTTGCGGCAGACAACCAGTGTCTATGTTTCTGATTGTTAATGTCCAAAATAGACTGATAATTCAGAAAATCTGCAACGTAGTTTTGAAAGGGATTAAATACTGTGCAGTCATGTCTTCTGAGGCTAGAATTGGATGTGCTGGTCTGCCCTTGAAACCTGTTGTCTGGCCAGCAATTTTACCATAAGTAATATTTCACCAAAATACTGCATACTTTCATTGTGTCTCACTGTGAGTACTTCTAAAGGCTTTTGAATTAAAAAGATAAGTAAGATATGTTGCGTGGCAAAATGTATCAAAACTCAAAGAGATTAATAGATGCTTTTGAAATTGCATGTATTTATTTTATATTTCATACTGTAGCAGCATGCTGTAGTGATGTTAGAAATTGTAAGAATGTGGTGGAATGCTGGCTAAATACTACATTGTATTGATTCACACTAAGCCAACAAGTTGCTTCAGCTTTAATCATAATATTAAACTGGGTTAGACAGGGATAACTGAGATATTGCCAAATGATGACGTTTTCACTTTAGAATGGATTTCTTATTAATACAGATTAAACGTTCCACTTCTCTAGACACTAGAATTTGCTAGAAACCCTGCAATGATGCAGGAAATGATGCGAAACCAGGACCGAGCCTTGAGCAACCTTGAAAGCATACCAGGGGGATACAATGCCTTGCGGCGTATGTACACGGACATCCAGGAGCCAATACTGAATGCAGCGCAGGAGCAGGTGAGAAAAGGTTACTAATGACATGGAAAGTAAATGCTCATTTTTAAAAATAAAATCATTTAAATAGTTTAAATTTTCAGGTGTTTACTTGGCAAAACACTTCTCGAAACTTGAAGTTACTATGCAACCTTTTACTCCTGAGAGGAAAGAGCTTTAAAAATCCAGTGTTCTTCTGAGCCTGAAGAAATACAGCTATCACTTTGTGTGAGAAGCTATTTTAAAGTTAATGGATTTGTTTATTACTTAATTTTTAATTATTTTAATTCATTGCCTTAAGATTTGGAGGTCCAGTAAAATCCTTTTAAGCGTTTGTTTAGTAACTTTTAACTGAAGGTGGGAAGAATAAAGGACTTTAAAGTCAGAAACCAGTATGCAAGACACAATTTTACTTTTGAAAAGATATGTACTTTAATTTTTGGGGGCGTCCTAGTATCTCTCAGTGTTAGTGTCTTTTCACAATGTTTACATTTAATTACTGTAAAATGGTGAGTATAACAGATTAAGTGCCACTTATTTACATGTATCATTTAGAAATTTGTAGATGGTAAGTGTTTGCTTTCCTTTCTCTGTAGTTTGGAGGTAACCCATTTGCTTCTTTGGTAAGCAATGCATCAGCAGGAGGGGACAGTCAGCCATCTCGTACAGAAAATAGAGATCCTCTGCCAAATCCGTGGGCTCCTCAGACCAGCTCACAGACTTCCACAACAAATACCAGCACCAGTGGGGAGAACAGTGGCAGCAGTAATGCTGAAAATAGCACTTCTGGCACTTCGGGACAGAGCTCAACTGGACCGAATTTGGGACCTGGACTTGGAGGTGTGTATGTTACTGCAATTGTATATGTTTGCACATACATGGAAACTTGCTGAAATGATTCTTTAATTAGGAAGAGAGTTTTTGATTCAGTTTTTATTGCTATTTACTTTTGTAGAACATTTTACTATTACCAAAGTACTCTGAAGAAAAATAGGAAAAAAAAATATGAAAACTAATCTGAGTCATTTTAGTACTTGTATACTGCCTTAAAATAACAAGGGTAACAAATCTGTAGATGAATTGTAGTATTTTTTCTCCTTCAAGGCAAATTGGAAAACAGGTAATAATGTGGATATTTATTGGGAGTGCATGTTGGATACAATGTCTGTCTTAACTTCTAGGGTGAATGTGTCTGTGTAAGCAGAACCACATTGAGGTAAATTTCAGGGTCTTAAATCCAAGTGGTTATATTCTGGGTTTAGATAGTCTACTTTCTCTGATGGTAGTCAGGATGTTTACTAAAGTGCCCTTTAATTTTTCTTTAAGCTGGTATGTTCAACACACCAGGAATGCAGAGCTTATTACAGCAGATAACAGAAAACCCACAACTTATGCAGAATATGTTGTCTGCACCCTACATGAGAAGCATGATGCAGTCATTAAGCCAGAATCCTGATCTTGCAGTACAGGTAAATTGCTTTTGGTATAGTAATATGTTGTGTGTATTAAAGTAAAAAAGGACAAAACCCAAGAGATAATAATTGCTTGTGGCAAATGGGCCAGTTTTTAATGTTAAAATTCCTAACTCACTGTCATTATTACCTGCTTACTTTTAACAATTTGATGCAGTGAGTTTCTTCAATTTGTAGTTGGATATCGTGCCTGACATGCTTCTAAAATAACTTGTAGGGTTGTGTATCTTTTGTACAGCCCTAAACTTGTGATCCAGCATTAGAAATAGTAAGACAAAACAAGTGCTATGGTTATAAATTAAGGTAGAGCTAACAGTAAATAAATACCCCCACTAGTATTGGGAGAAGTGAAGGGAGGGGACTTGGTGCCATTTTTAGTTATGACTCGGGTTTTAACTTTTCATTTGTGACCTGTAAAAATGGAGATGCTGTTTTATGAATGGTGTTGTAGACGTTCTTTCAATTTTTATTTAAAGTGATAATATTGAAATTCTGAATTGAGATTGAAAAAAAATACTATCTTTTCTGTGTTAAATAATCACTTGCAAAGATCCTTGACTTCAGGTGGTATTTTACAGCAAAGCTATTACTTAGATTTGTAATGTAGGCTGAACAGAAAAGGATTTTCTTATAATACTTGGCAAGACTGCCTCATTTGTATCTGGAAAGTCATTCACTTACAAGAAAAAAAAACAAAAAACCCAACCAAGAAAAAGCCAAACAAACAAAAAATAAGACAAACACCTCCAGAAAGTTTTGGCCAAAGGAGTAGATGATGATTATTCTGTGAGGCAATTTTCATAGACTATTACTGTATTATCAGTAGTTGCTTTAAAACCTCCAGTGGTTTTTATTGCTTGATCTTTGAAGTTAAATATTTTTGTCCTATAGATGATGTTGAATAACCCTTTATTTGTTGGAAATCCTCAACTTCAGGAACAAATGAGACAACAACTTCCAACTTTCCTTCAGCAAGTAAGATGAGATACTAGCTCTTAATAAAGGTCTTCAAGTCAATGAGCAATATTTTTAGTAAACTGGTGCCTGCCTGTCTTTGATTTGGCTAATAACTAGATTCTGTAATATATTCGCATTAGCTTTACATACTAAGTTGGATTGTCCCTTGATAATATTCTTGCTCTCCATCTTTTTCAGTAGTTAAACCTGACTGTTATCTGTGACTAGTACAACCACTAAGACTTGTTCTTGCTTCTTTGCTTCAAAGGAATAAATGCTCTTACTGCACACCAGCCAGAAAACACCTGTTAATGACAAGATTTTTTTCACAAATTAAAAAGAATAGTACTTCTCACAGTACTAGTTAAAGTTTCAGTATGCTTTTCTCATGCCTCTTCAAACCTGCCTTAAATATTTTGAAAAAAAGGTCCTAGAGCATGCCTTGAAAGACCAAAGTCATTAACTTATTTAAAAGAAGTAGGTTCTGAAAGATTGCTCTACCGCTGTCTTCTGCTCATACCAACATTGTGTTTGCTGCCCAGGTATCTGCTTGGTGTTAGTTGCCACAGTGTGTAGTAGTACTGTGTTCCCTAAACAGAAGCAAGAATTTTTAGGAATTGAAAACCTAATCCACTGCATGAGTTCTGTACTTAGGCAGTCTTTGCAAATCAGTGTAAATATGCATTGCTGAGAACTGACTGCACACAGGAGGTTTTTATGAGTAAAATAATGAGCATGTACATGAATTATAGTAGCAAGTTCAGTGTTCAGAAGATACTGTTTATATTGTTTGAGCCACATTAATTGCTGTGGTGGTTCATATTGCCCTGCTTTGTAATGACTCAGTAGTATCTGAGGAGCTAGTATCACATTTATGTTTTGTGAGTTATTGGGAATTAATGAAGGTGCAGTAGGAATCCTACCGATTTCCTTTCGGCATCTCCTTCTTACCACCTTGGAATTCATCTGCACAAATAGTTCTCTGTTGTATTCACTTTTGAAAGTTAAATGATTAACAGCATTAGCAGGTGAGGTGTGAAGTGGAGAAATATCTGGGTATTCTCAGAATGTTGGTAATATTTCAACTTGTGTTTTCTTGCCTATCTACTGGTGTTTATATTATGGGATTGGGAGACAGAGACCAAGGAATCTGCATAATGGAATGCATCTTTTGCAATTAAGGGCAATTGCCCAGTGGAACTAGGGAAGAATGGCTGGTACTGGAATTAATAACATTAATAGAGATGAGATCCAGGTCACCTAAGTGCTCTAAGAATTGTTGGACCACCATTTATATAAGCTTCAAATATCAGACAGTAAGTCAGGATTTAAATATTTTCATAAAGTATGAAAATATTTAAATCCTGAGACCCCACAATGTTTACCTATTTAAAATTTGATTAATCTTTTCCATCTACTATACACTTAGTTGTTCTTTTAGCTATCATGAAGATAAAAGTCCAAGAGATGAATGGAGAATATTAACTTGCTCTTCTGAAGTCTCTTTAGGCACCCATACCCCAGATCAGAGTTCTTCATGTCTTATTCTGCAGTTCTGCTCTGCATCAGAAGTAGTTTCACCTTAATCTGTGATTCCTTCATGAATCAAATGCAGTTTTACAGCAAAAGTAATCTGGTCTAGTTACCAGGGGAAGCTGCTAAGATTAATAAGCCCATCTGCTCTTTGGTCTGATTACCAAAACTGTGTTATTTGTAACTGAAACATTACTTTTCACTTACCTGTTGCATCTCTATGCAAAGGTGAGCGTAAGTCACTAGTTTAGAATTTGTGTCTAAAATAATGAGGTTTTTGGATGTTTCATTTCAGAAATGAAAAGGATTTGCCTTCTAAAGTATTTGATAATGTGAAAGCAAATTTGTAATTGAAGTAGATTGAGAACCCTTGAATATTATACATTTACTTGCTGGTGTATTTTGTAATGTGTTTGTTTATGCTTCAGATAAGGAGTTATGTGCAAATAGTCACAATCAAATTGCTGTGATCTGAAATCAGCTAGGAAAAACGAATTCATTACTTTTCCTTAGGCATTTATTGGTCAAGTTTCATCATGTTCAGCATTGTTGCTTACCAGTAGTATGATATAGGATATTAATTCTAGAATAATGTACTAATACAGTCTTGTGGCCTTGAAAGGTCTGTAATGAAAAATACTTCTCCTTGTATAATTCCGATTTGATGAAAGGCTTTTTCTACATCTAGAGAGTTCATTGATCACCTTCTATGGAAGAAAAAATAACTGAAGGATTTCCTTTAATACTCAACTACAAAATCGAAAGCCAAGTTCTGAAATTATGTCACATTCTATAAGATGTGTAGCAATAAAAATTATCTTGAAACATCTATATATAATTAAGAGTTTCTCTTCTTTTCTTAGATGCAGAATCCTGACACATTATCAGCTATGTCAAATCCTAGAGCAATGCAGGCTTTGCTACAGATTCAGCAGGGCTTGCAAACATTAGCAACAGAAGCACCGGGGCTTATACCTGGGTAAGAATTGATCTTAAAAATTTAGACAGAAAGTCTTTCCTTGTGTTGTTCATTCTGCTTAGATTTAGAGATTTATACAGTCTTTATTAAAGATTCATCCTCTTGCCCTTTTTAGTTTAACTAAACTTGTTTTAGAATCTGTCACATTTGTTTGCTGTGCAATTCTAAGCAGTGATAACTCTGATCTTTGTCTCAGTACTTTACTCTAATTGTTATCTTCTTTTTGACAGAATTTGAACTAATTAATAAGAAGAGACAAACTAGTATTTATTATTCAAGTGGTGTATTTCTCTTTCTGTAATTTATACAGATTTAATCCTGGTTTGAGTGGAGTGGGAAGCAGCGGAGCTCCTACAGCATCCACTGTACCTAGTTCTGTTTCCACTGAAAATACAAGTCCAGCTTCAGGAACTGCTGAAACTGGTCACCAGCAGTTTGTCCACCAAATGTTGCAGGCACTTGCTGGTGCAAATGCTCAGGTAAAGTACATCATTATATTCTAGAGGTTTTTACTTTATTTTTTTAATTATAAAATACTGGAAAAAAGGCAGATAGTTGAGCAGAGAGCCCATTGGATGCTCTGGACAAAGGTCAGTAGAGGAGGCTTAAAAGTGCTACTGCAGCTGTGCAAGTAAATGCTGAAAAACATCCAGTTTGAGTAGAAGTGTCCTCTGAACAGTTGATTTTTATATACTCATCTTCATACTGCTGGGTTCTGAAATACTTGTAAAGATAGAGGCAGACTGAGATTATTAGATTCACTGACAACTGTAGTGTGGGTTCAGGCAAGAGTAAAGCCTAAGTATACTGAACACTGTTCCTCTGTGCTCTTTGCCTGTATTGATGACTGTTATTCTGTAGCGTTAACTAGGCCCCTGTCCCCTGCTTCAGAATAGCTGCACTGCCTCTTTGGAGCCTGAATTTCTCATATGGCTTCCCTTACACCCTGCAGGTCCAAACTGTAGTGTATTTTGTTAACACAGTGGGATTAAGGGTTTCCAGAGAGCTCCAGTAGCTACTTAGCCATCAGTCATAGGGCGGTGAGCAAGACTGGCTTTAAAGGAGCCATGTTAGTGTTCTGGAGTTCTGTGTGAAACAGCCCCTTTGCACATGGTACATACAATGTGAGGGCAGATTGCTGGTGGAAAGTGCACTCCTGCTTTTTCCTCCTCTCTTACCATGGGCTGAGTTAGTCCAGCTTTGCTGCTCTGACAGACTTTTTTCTCTTGTAATATAACTGTGAGAAAGCGGTGGTGGGTGTCAGTGTAGCAGACCAGATTCTTACATGTTTTCACTTATGCTTCCAAATCTCACCCTTCCGATTCAACATTCTGTTTCATTTTGTTGGTATGGAACCCTATACAGATTTTTAATCTAGGTGGTAATTCCTTGATATATGAAACTGCTGAATTAAAAGAAAAGAAGAATTAGCAGTAGGTGCACAAGTTTTGTGTACCAATCTAAACTGACTCATTGATTTTTTAAAAGTTACGTTGCAGAATATAATTTTCTTGTAATAGTCCTGATTTAAAACATGCCTCTGAAGGTCATACCATTGAGACAAAGCAGAATTTTTCCATGAGTTTGTGTAAACAAGATCTTCCTATAACGCACACCTAACAGTTTGCCTTAGGCTCAAGCTTTCTAACAGCCAGAAATTTGGTCATTTTAGTCAACAAATACTTGGGAGTGTTAAAAACGAGGTGATCGTTACGTCAAGGAAAAATAAAGCCTGTGATATTCAAGACCGCTGACAACAACATCATCTTTGCTGTTCTACATTGCTAGGTTGAACTCTTTTGTTTTAAAAAACCACCTATATGTATATCTTTAAGAAACTGTTCATGGGGCATACATATACCCACTTTAATTTGAATCCTCCTCTATCAAACAGTCAGTTTTTCCTGGAGTTCAGGAATGTTATATAAGTGTAGGTGATTTGACAGTGCTGACTTGGTAAAAAAAAGTCTTTGATTGTTAATTGAATTTCCCTGAATATATTTTTTGGAACTTGAAAAAGATGTAGTAAAAAATTAGGAAAGACAGAGTGATGCGGAACCCATGTATGTTTCAATAGTGTATTTTGCTGAATATGTATTATGCTTTTATAGCTTGAAATTTTGTTCTTAGCAGTTACAAAATCCAGAAGTTCGATTTCAGCAACAACTGGAACAGCTGAGCGCAATGGGCTTTCTGAACCGTGAAGCAAATTTACAAGCACTAATAGCAACAGGAGGAGACATCAATGCAGCTATTGAAAGGCTGCTTGGCTCTCAGCCTTCATAGCAGTGTTTCTTTTAACTTGAAAAAATGTAATTTATTTTTGATAACAGCTCTTAAATCTTTCAAATTGCTTTATTTCCTTCTGACTCTTGGGATTGTCTTGTTATAACTAAAACCAGTCTGATGCATTTGAAGGTGGAGTGCAGTTGTTTTCTTCAGACAGTGGGAATCAATGCATTTTCACGTTGAGTGCGTCAGTTCTTTTGTTCTGCATTATTCGTGATTTTTTGGAAACAGTATCAGCTTTCACAGTTGGATGAACAAGTTTTGTCTGACCTACAAAAGGCCAATTTATTTACTACTTAAACAGTATCCTTCAGTAGTAATTTATGTAGATTACAAATTAAAAAGGAAACAAATTTACTGAAGCTGTGGGTACCAATATTGCTTATTGTGATTTTGGCATGTTTTTTTCCTTGACTAGCAAAATGCTGGAAGATTTATACCACTTGAGTAATCTACCATCTTTTGCTTTAATTAATTTGTATAAAGTATAAACACAATATATACAACAGAGACCGCTCATTTCTAGAGATTTACACAATACAGTAGAGTGAAAATGTAAGTATTGAAAAGACAAACAAAAAAACCCACAAAAAAAGACAAACAAAAAACCCCCCAAAACCCTCCACAAAAAAAAAAAAAAAAAAAAAAAAGTAAAAAAAATGTCATAGGACTTGGATTTGGTGTAGAATTGTCCAGGATCTTTGGAAACTATCTGAGAAAAAATGCTTAAGCAACTTCAGTCAAAATATACTAGAATTATCATTCTGGTTGTCTCTTTACATTTAACTGTACAGAAACTTGCATTATAACATTATCTCAATATTCACAGATTAACTGTAAATTACTTTTGTCATTGTGCAAATTAAAGAGCCATGGCCTCGTGCTCTGGAATTGCTTCTATGGCTATTTGGCTTGTTCCACTGAGATTTTTGACATGTATTCTGATTTGTAATTGGAGAAATTACTTTTATTCATGGTCATGTGATACTCTAATTACTTTAACCACCAAGTAAAAATTACTGTATAGCTTTTGAGTTTCTATTGGTAGTTACTTCTCTTGTGCACAGGTAATAAATGAATTAAAAAAATCTTTAAGCATCTTGTTTCACTGTGTTTGCACTTGATCATTACCTAAAAATTAAGATGACTGTCCATCCTTAGTGCATTTGAGCGAGCTCAAGCTCTGGCAGTATTTACCAGCTCTGTGCTAAAACTAGTAAACAACGCTTGTGGTGTGAGTTGGAGAGAGGAGAGTAAGACATGGATGATATTGAAAACTTCTAGCCTAAGATGAAGTGGGGATAGCAGAACAAAAGTTGAAATTAATCTGCTTTTTGTTACTCTTTGTGTCAGTTTAATGGACTTGTGCACCTTCAGGTTCCTTCAATGTTTTTGAGCCTGTTCTTCTGCAGAGGGCAGTTTTCATTTTTCCAATTCCTATTCACACCTTCTGCAATTTGGGCAGTGTGGCTGGAGCACTTGCTAGTGAAGACTGAGGCAAAAAAGTCTTTGAGTACCTCAGCCTTCTCCATGTCTTGCATAACCAGGTCTTCCATATCCCTCCTGAAAGGAGCCACATTTTCCTAGTCTTTTGTCCTACTGCTAATGTACTGAAAAATTTTTGTTACCCTTGTTGTTCTTGACCAGATTTACTTCTGTCAGTGCTTTACCTTTCCTATCTATCTCCCTGCTTTGACCTTCTGCATCTTGGGCAGTGTGGCTGGAGGACTCGCCAGTGAAAGGAACAGACGAGGCATCAGTCAGTGGGTGCTGAGCCACTGTACTGTGCATAATTTGTTTCTCTTGGGTTTTACTCCTCTCTGCCTCTCTCTCTCATTATACTAATAATAACAGCAACAACAATTTCATCTCTGGCTGTTTGGACAATTACTCTGTATTATTCGCAGGCTACCTTTCCCTGTTTGTGTGCTCTGTGAGCTACCTGTTTGTGTTCCAGGGGCTTCTTGTTCATCCATTCAGGCCTCCCGACAGCCTTCTAATTTCTTCTATGTTGGGATGCATTAATATTGAGCCATTCTCAAGTGTGCAGTCAGTTTTTAGAGCCCTCCAGGAAATTAGTCAGAGGGAGTTAGTGGACTGTGGTGTCCTGGAGCACCTTTTAGTGAGGTGTCTGGGTCTCTACCCTTCTCTTGACACAGAAGCACTAAGCATGAGTCTCAAGGCAGACTTGCAAGCTTAACAACTTAGGAAGGAAAAGGAAGTTGGCTCAGAACAGCACTGACTGTCCCACCTCTGCAAGACCCTCTCAATCCAGTCAAAACCTTCCTGTTGAAAAAGTCAGAATGTTTGAGACAAAACATGCTTAAGGTGCTTGTGCCTGGTCCTCCAAATGGCTGTTGTGGTGGTTGGAATCTCCCATGAGGACCAGGTGAAGCTTTTCTTCTCTGTTTATGGAGGGCTTCCTTGACTTGGTCTTCCTGGTCAGATAGTGGGCCTCCACTGTAACGTCACTTGTGCTTCCCCTCCCTTTAATCTTCACCCATAAGCTCTAAGCTAGCTCCTTGTCCATTCCAGGGGGAGCTCCATGCACTCCATGATCACTGGTGGAGAGGCTGACACCTCTTCCTCCTCTCCCCTGCCTTCCTGAGGTGACTATATCATTCCATTCCAATATTCCAGTCATAGGAGTTGCCACCATGTTTCCATGGTGCCAGTAAGATCATGGACCTGCAGGCATGGTTATGTCTCTACTATGCTGGATGCGTTAGCATAGAGGCATTTAAGTTGGGCCCCCAGTGAAAATTAGTTTCCCTCTGGAGTTGCTGGAATCCCTTTGTACTGCTCTCCAGGTGTTCTCCTGCTGACCTGCAATCCCTCTCCAGACTCTGGGTATCTATTGCTGGCTCTGGCACCTAACTGATAAAATTAGGATGATAAGTCATCCCACACTTTATCACTATTAAATAGGATGATACCTTCCTCCTCCCAATCATAATTTGTTTAAAGCTGTATCCTGCTGTGACTCCTGCTAACCCTTGACCAAAGACCCTCTTCTTCTTTTAAGAGAGATGATGCTTCTGATCTCATCTGATACCAGAATGGTGCTACTTTAGCCATCTCATTGCAAAAAACCTCAAAATTTTGGCACTGACATGAGTGCCATATGTTAATAGACTGGATCCATCTGTTTCTTTCAGTCACTACTTGCACGTGGAAGAATAACTTGTGCCCCTGTTTCCCTCACCAATTATCCCGAGGCCTTGAAGTCTCTTTTGATGGCCTTTAGACTGACTACATGTTGTGACTTCAACACTCTCATGGAGAATCAGCAGTGGATAGTAGCCTAAGCACTGTACCAGGCTGGCAGATTTCCTGGTGACATCCTTAACATTGACCCATGGGATGCAGCAGACTTGCTTGAGGGGAGTGTCCTTCCAGCATATTCCATTCCACTTGGAAGGGAATCATCTACTGTCATTATTTTCTTCCACATGGAACTGAACTTGTTATGAGTTGTAGACCTTTCTGGCCTTGGTAATACGTCTGGTGGAGAGGGACCTTCGTCCTCATCATCTGTTACATGACCTTCCTTATCTGTAACTACTGTACAGGGAGGCACCTAAATAGAGGGTGGGATGGGCAAGGAGGCGTTGCCTGTTGTCCCAAAAAGGACTTGCCTCTGTTCGTTTCCTTCTGACCTTCAGCCTGGCAGAGTGAGGTTACAGGATGCTCTGATAAGAAGGGATAGAGAGCGAGCAGCTTCTATAGAATAATCTCTACTTTCTTACAGTTATTTTCACAGTGACTATTAGGATCTCTAGAGAAACTAATTTGATTTAAGTGTGCCTTATTGAGACCTTGAATTAAAAGTACTTAAGCCTCATGATTCAATAGGCAAATCTTGAGAATACAGTCCATGAAATCCAAAAAGTCTGCCAGAGGAAGGACAAGGGTAATGTGAGGAAGAGAACGGTTTCTCCCAAGACACTAAATCGATGAATCTAACTAGCACCAGTACTTTCTCAAGACGACATTCAGCTCACCCTCTGTAAGCATTTCACTTGCATGTCACAAACTAAGAGACAACACATTTGAAGTAAAATTTCATAGCAATTCAGCAAGAGATGAAGTTAGACCTAAATTCTATACTGAGCCTTCAGCTAAGCTTACTACTTGAAGTAGAATCAATATTTATCAGTAACTATTGTCAATTAAACTAGCTTTCTGCTAACTAGTGGTGAAAACACTGAACTGTTTAATAAGAAACTTTAATTTTGTTGGAAAATATAGCAAGCAGAACAAGCTTTATAGGTAGAATAGACTTTTTATTTCACCTTCACTGAGTAAAGAAAACCCACACTTACTGGTTTAAGAACATTTTACAATATTTCTCCTTGTTCACCTCTCCCCACTTTCCCCCTCTTACATCTTTATCCATCCCTTTAAAATTATCTCTTCAGAGTTATCATCTACCTCTTCTTTCAGAGGAATCTTAACATTAACTCTTAACACTTTGATAACTTGTATTTGAAATCTGCAGCTTGCATTTTGGACATGAAGGACATGTATGCCTGAAGGTCGTCTCTTCATTTTCCTGCTTTCTTCTTTTCCTCCACTGTGGACTAAGTGACCTGACAAGATTATCTGCAATACTGCCTTGTCTGATCATCAAACTCCTGCTAAAAAAAGTAACTGATGCCAAAACCAAAAAATGTAAAATCTGTGATTATCTGAACTGACAGATATAATTTAAAAGACTTCAAATGCATGCATTCACTATTAGGATTATAAGCGCAGGATGGCAAAGTTTTGTAAAGGGTGTGATCTGCCTAATTATCTTCTTGGTTCAGTGACTGCATGTACTGGGCTCCCACAAAAGCCACTGTATCTTTCCCCACTGCAGCTGGACAGGGGAGAGAAAATATAAAAAACGGTTCATGGGTTGAGATAAGGACTGGGAGAGATTGTCCATCCAATGCTGTCATGGGCAAAACAGGCTGGAATTAGGGATATTAGTTCAATTTGTTAGTAACAAAATCAGAGCAGGATAATGAGGAGTAAAAACAGACCCTAAAATCACCTTTCCCTCACTCCTCCCTCCTTCCCAGCTCCACCTCCTACTCCCTGCCAGTGCAGGGAGACATAGTGGGAGTTATGGTCAGTCCGTCACATGTTGTTTCTTCCACTGCTTAGGAAGAGGAGCTGTTCCTTTGCTCAGTGTGGGGTCCCTCTAATGGGAGACAGTTCTCCATTAACTTCTCCAACATCTTAGTCCATCTCATGGGCAATGGTTCTCCACAAACTGCTACAACATGAATCACTGTTAATGGGGCGCAGTCCTTCGAGGACAGGTTGCTCCATTGTGGGTCCCCCACAAGGTCACATCCTACAGGAGATCTGCTCCAGCACAGGCTTCTCTCTCCAGAGGTGTGCAGGTGCCTGCCAGGACCCTGCTCCAGAACAGGTTTCCCACAGAGTGACAACCTCCTTTGTGCATCTACCTGCTCCAGCTTGGGCCTCCTCCACAGGCTGCAGGAGATCTCTGCACCCTCATGGACCTCATGGGCTGCAGGGGCACAGCTGCCTCACCATGGGCTGCATCACGGGCTGCAGGGGAATCCCAGCTCCAGCACCTGGAGCACCTCCTGTCCCTCCTTCTGCACTGATCTTGGTGCCTCTCACATATTCTCATCCCAGCTGCAGTTACATCTGTGCAATCACTTCCTGCCTCCTCCCTACCCTTAAATTTGTTACCACCATTTCTGATTGGCCCAGCCTTGGCCAGTGGCATATCCATCTTGGAGCCAGCTGGGATTAGTTCTGCAGGGGGTGGAGGAAGCTTCCAGCTGCTGCTCACAGAAGCCACCTCTGTGCTCCCCCCTACAGAACCACACAAACCAAATACACTGCATAATAAAATAAATACTAATTTTTACAAAATCAATTTATAGTTGGGCAGGCAGGCGGCTAGTCTGTTCCTTTGCCTGTAAAGATAACCTGTGCAATTTGGGATAGATAGTATTTCCTTTTTATTACCTCATTTTAACACTGAAAAATGTTTATGCTGTAGTAGGTACAGTATTTAGTATTTGTGCTCAGCACAAATTCGTGTGGCTGTATAGTGCATGTACCTTGCATAGATAATTTATGCTCAGACAGAGAAAGCAACTTTTAAGTCCAGCTGTTTCCTCTTCAGTTTTTGCTCATTTGCTAAATATATTTCAAAATGCACACAGAGCACTTCCAGATAAGCCGTACTAAATATTAATAGCTTGCCCAACTAACCTGAATAGTGTTAGTTTAAAACCAACAACAAAAACAAAACCGAAAAATAAACCCTCACAACAACAACAACAAAAAAGCCAAAAACAAATTAAGCCAAAATTAAGTAAATGAAATGTTGTAGGATTGTGTTTGGGAATCTGAGAGTAGTTTTATGTAGTTAGTATTGGGATAATTAACATCCTAACCTATAAATTTTTGAGGCACAGATTATAAGTGAACAGAAGTAATGCTTTGTTTTCTTTCAGAATTGCAGGTAACAGACAACTGATTAGGTTGACTAATAAGTTGCAGTATCTTTTTGTAAAAGCAGAATGCAAATTTATTAAAAGGGTAAGGGAAGGAAATACTCTCAACATAAAAGCAAAGACTGAGACATACCCTGTCGTAATTATTCCAGTAAGTATGAACATACTACTTTGATTAGAAGCCTTCAAAAATCCAAGCTGCTTACATAAAATTATCTGAAACAGAATGTCTTTTTAACTGTTGAGTCAGTTTTCTGTTGTTGATGCCACTTTGCCAGCATTCTAAAAATGCTGGCAAGTAGATCTGAAAATCAGTCTGGCCTTCTCAGAACTCACACTTTAAAATTACCCTTTTAAAACAAAATAAATACTTAAAGGTCTGATCTTATCTGTGTGTAGCAGGATGCAGCTTCTGTAAAGTGGCCTGGTCTGCCTTTATTGTATGTAAGAGATGTAAGCATAAATCCATATTTAATAATGGGTATATTAGTCAACTGTAAAATCGTGTATTGGAAAAGATGAAGACCTCATTAACAGCAGAGGTGCCACAAGAGGGTGCTCTTGTGATTTTCATAATTACAAAATTTGTACTGGTGTGACAAGTCACTTGGTCTGAAGGAGTCTCTGATATTTGAGGGTGTTAAGAAGCATAAGAGACATCCCTGTCTCTTGCACTTAACTTTGCCTCTTGTCTTAAACTGGCACCCTGACTCTTGGAACAAACAGGCTCTGAGGCGAGAGCACCCTGTTGTGTACAGCAGCAGACTGAAAATGGTAACTGCCTTGTATTCTCCCTTTAGGTCACAAATAAACAGGAAAAGACTACTTCTGGGTAGGTTAATGCCTAAAATCCCAACTCTGTGTCTAAAAATTGCTGCTTTCAGTAAGATAACGCCCATTTATTGCACTAATTTAAGCACAGTAGTTTGTCTAGTAAACCATAAAGCCCTTACTATTTTCATACATAGTGAGAACCATGACTAATGTTTTTCAGCTACTTACCCAGGTAAAAATTACACTAAAGATGCTTTCATACATGAGGTGTTCTTCTGCAGAAATTCATCCATCATCCCAGGAACAGAAAGTTTGTATGACACACTGAAACGTGTGACAGCACATGGAGATGTCTCTGTTTGGACAAGATTCAAATCTTTCTTAGAGAAACTATCTGAAGTTTTCATAACATTAAGCTGAAAAGGCATGTCTTGTGTAACACAACATGAGGACTTTTCAAAAAACACCTTGGCAGTAAAAAAGGACTTTAACCTTAAATTCTGTAAGATAGGTGATTGATTTGATATTTGGAATTCCCTTCTGATCTTCATCAAAAAAGATGAGAAAAATATCAAAAGCTTTAAAGCAATTGTATGAACATGCACTGAGGTGCCCACCAGCATTGGGATGTGAAGGAGAAGGTCTAACTGTGAAAGAGTTCAAAAAGAAGGAAATGTATAGCAGTGTTGCATTCAGTACCTTAAATCACTGGTTGACTCACACTTGAATGCAATGTGCTTTGTTCATGAAAGCTCCAAGTTCACAGCTAGTATGATGCCACTTATGCTTTATTTCTAAAGCTTTCCATTCAATTAAATTTTGTGTATTGCATCACCACCACTACCTTTTTTTCTCACATTTTTAGCTTGGTGGTCAATGCATACAATAGAATACAGGAAAGTTCTCTTGAAGTCATCAGTGCTCTGGTAAGGTCAACAAGGATACAAACACAGAACCTACAACTTGATGAAAATCCATCAGTGAGACAGGGGTAGTGTCAGGTATAGAACTTCATCATTCATGTACCTGCTTCTTCTAGAAAAATTATGCTTTTTTATCAAAGCCGTAAATTATTTAATCTTGTAATAGTAGATGTGCCCATCTCAGTCTCTGACAGAGTAAATATTAAAATTAAGAAAATATATTATTCTCTGTGGCCCTTGCCAGGAATTTCAAAAGTAGGCTCTTACTAAAATGAGAATTTGAACTTCATAGAATGAAGGGCTTAAAAAGTTAACGGTTCTTGCAAATTACATCTTCTGTGTCTTTTAAAGAGCCTGACAAAAAAAAACAGCTCTTAAAAATAAGTTCGTTTGATTTAATAATCAATTTAATAATTAAAATCCTGTCTCATAGCTTTGCTATCCTTCAGGGAATTTCTATATGTGTCATTCAGAAAATTACTCCAACAAAGCCTCACCCTGAAGAATGGCTTTCTCAACCTCTAGCACTATTTCAGGGAGAGATTTTTCTAGACTGACAGTAATGAAGTTTTCTGGTGCACTAGGTGGCTCCAGAGTATCAAACTGAGACTTGAGAAGTTCAGGTGGCATAAAATGACCTCTCCGCTTCTCCAGGCGGCCAGCAATGATGTTCATAGGTCCATCCAAATGAACAAAGAGGATCTTCAGTGCTGGGTTTTCTCCTGCTTGCTCTGGCTGTTTGCTTTCAATTGCAGATGCTCCACTAATTAACACACGCCTGTACATCTTCTTCAGTGCAGAACAGGCCAAAACTGCATCTTGTCCAGATGTGTCTTCTCTATAAAAAAGGTAAAAGCAAGCAAAAAGCTTTACATATTTACATGTGGTGTAACAAAAATGGCTTGTTAGTTCTGCTGAACAAGGTAGACAAGCCCTAGCTCGTCAAGGACAGCCATGGGAGTAGTGGCATTTTGACAGTGGTATTTGAGTAATTTTGACAGGATTTTGAAACCAAATTTCCAGTCCAGGTAAAGATATGATTTGAAAGTGAGGTCAAGCTAGCCAACCTGGTAAAATCTCAGCCTTAAGGACCTCGTCTATTAGCCACCATTCTTTCCTAAATGAAATTCAATTCTAGCACAAGGAAATGTTGAGGTAGTTTCCTTAATTGCTGAGAGCAGGAACTAAATATCCATAGAAATACCTGTCCGTTATCTATAAAATTACCGTACTGTTGTCTCTAAAGGTAAGTGGCTAATTAACAGTACAGACCCCTGTTCTTAAATACACAGTATTTTCCAACACCTTATCACTTTCTCAGATTTAACTGTAATTTATGTTTTCTGCAACTCTTTGGCAGCATTGCATATATGATCACTTCAGATTAAACAAGAGAGTGTAGGTCAGTGAATGCTTTGCACATGAACTTTCTGCTGGCAACGTTTCCTAAAGCATTTACCTCTGGGTGTGTCTGTTCCACCAAAAAGCAAATCCAGAATTAGTTGTCTCATAAAGGGTGAATAAAATTCTTGCCTAAGAAAATATATTCTGTAATAAAATCAGGTATAAACCTATTTAAAAATAATTCTATGGTCATCAGATTTTGGTTCAAAGGAAAGTAAGAACTTTCAATGCCTACAGTTATCACCTAGGTGAGTCAGTGACAGCCTCAGCTACTAATAAGTAGTAATAGTTAAACATTGGCATTAGGCTCTTTTAAAGTACAGTTGATTTTGTACAGTTACCAGTGCATGGCAGTGGCATTGAGCTATCATAACATAAACCAATGGATCCAGCAAATTCATCCAGACAAATTTCTAGGTGAATTAACCCATGCTCCAATGCGGTATGCTCACCTAATATGCATAAGCAAGTGTAAAGCCTGGCAAAACAGTCCTTGCTCTCCCAGCATTTTCTTTGTTTGGGACATACTCCAGTCCCTTCATTGTTCTTGGAGGTTCTGCAGTATGTCCATGCCTCTCTCATAACAAGGAGCCCAGAACTTCAGGTGTAGCCTCACCAGTGCAAAAGGAGAGGGGAAGGATCACCTCCTTTGACCTACTGGCAATACTGGGTCTAATATAATCCAAGATTCAGGATTTTGCTGGCCTGCCTTGTCAGAAGAGCACATTGCTGGTCTATGTTGATGCCGGAATGATTTTTGTCTTTTCTTTATATACCTTTTACACAGTTCTCTGTATCCACAAGTATTAGCATGCATACTTGTAACCCTTTATTTAGTGTTTTGTAAGTGTTCTGCAGGCCCTGAGACTAAACACCCCAGAACTGCAGAGCCAGGGAGACCAAACATTCCTACTATCTCAGGAACCCAAGGTCTCCTAGCAGGACAGATTCTGTAAACTAGAGGTTAGCCCACCCCAGCCCCATTATTGGGCTCCCTTGTTAGATATGCTAATGTGTAAAGTCTATAACTGGTGTGTGTGATTGACAGTGTGTGTGCATTTTGCCACACTGTCACCTGGGTGAAGTGGATGCATCAAATGGGATCCTGATTAAAACACTGAGGTAAAGACCCCAAACCCTCTTAACCATGTCTAGCTTCATTTTCCTAACACCATGAAAAAGGCATCAATGTCCAGCTGGGGTCGTCCACCATGGCTCCCTCAGGCCCTTTTCTGCTGCTTTCCAGCTGTCCGTACCAGTGCTTGGGGTTCCCAGTGCTCCTTCCCAGATAGAGATTCCTGCCAATCTGTTTCTACAGCCTTTCATGTTACTCTGCATCAGTTACTACTCCCATTCTGGTGTCACCTGCAAATTACCAGAGCACGCTCAAGCAAACTCAAACAGTGTCAAAGAACTGTGACATTGTATCTTATTTAAAAAAACAGATTTTTATCCTACTGTTATTGGCCTATTTTGTGGTTACGTTCTTTGTAGGTAGCGAAAGGCAGGCTTTTTAACAAACTGGATCCTTTAAATTGTTTTCACACAGATAGTAGAAAAACAACCATCATTGGCAACAATTTTCCACTTTATTTTTCAGGGATTAGCTCACCAAGTATTGTGACAGTTTACATTAGTAAAAATAGAATGACTTTACTACCTGCAGGATTTCTGTTCACTACCACTTACATTTCTGCTTTGCCATGCAATGGGAAAAAAACCCTTCTGATACTTCTGTTTCTAGTTAAAACTTTTTAAAACTAGATATTCTCTTACCTCTTTAATATATCATGCAATGCACAAAGCCAAGGAATCCTGTCCTAGAAAGGAAACAAGTTAGTTAAAAATTCTTTAGAAATTAATTTGAAACAATTACTTCTAGCATTTCAGATATTTGACTAGAGATAAAAATTAGCAACAAACTGTAAAGCAAGTTAGGCTTGATTCTCTCTCTTCCTATATAGATTTGCTACCACTGCCTGAAAGCTAGTAAGAAGTGCTAGGCATATTATGAATGAGATGCTTTTAGTGGAATAGTACTTTTTATATTACAGGTGTCTACAAGTATATGATGGAAGTAATATGTATGTAAGTGTAGCATGCACCTTGTAAATCTGAAGAACAGTCAATTTATCTCTTGCTTCTATTATACTATTCAAATGTACAGCTAGAGTTGTTATTTCTTTTCCCTTATATAGTGTCATACACACCCCCCCCATTCCTGTTTCAGGGATCCAAGGTGAAGCCTTCAGGAACAGACAGATCTAAATTTAGTTATCTGCAATAATATGTCAGGAGCAATTACAAATAAATCTAACCATAGCCACAATTTCTCAAAACTTTTACCCGTTATTTAGGCAAACACAATGTGAGTGATCAATCTTAAAATTTTAAGCTGCTTAAACTTCCATCGTACCTAATGAGCGCTAAACAACTGCTCCCATTTAATCTTTCAGTGCTGTTACTTCTGAGTGAGCAAAACAAAGGATAACATGGACAAATAAATGCAACAATTTTTTGTTGCAGTCATTACATAATAACTTCCCCTTGGCATTCAAGAAGGCCCTCACAATTTTGCACCTCTCATTTTTCAGAAGAGATTGCTTTCCTCTTGCTGAGCAGCACGCACCAGTGGTTTAGGCATTCAAGTGTACAATGCTACTACAGACAACGTACAGGCTTTCAAACACTAGTGAAAGATCCAAGTTTTTGACCAGAATCTAGAATATTTTTTTCAGTCTAAATTGGCTAAGGACATTTCCCAAAAGATTTGAAGGACTAAAAAAACCAACATGGAAGCATTGCCAAAAAAAACCCAAATGAGGTAGGAGATTTGCAAAATTTTTCTATTACAGCCAAATCCTTAAAGTGTTTTTTAAAAGATTCTGTTACTGCATCCTGCCCTGTTTCTAAGCTCAGTCTGCTTTTAGATTGATTTTATGTGTTCACCAGGATTGTTTAGTTTATATTCTTTGTTTAAAAGTCATTATCAACATTCGTAAGTGTACATTTGTCTAGAAGTAATGGACATGAACTTTTAAAATTCTTCCTGATTCTTTACAGGAGAAGTGGCTTTAACTGTAAAACCTAATTGATGGCAAGTGGAAAAATCCTTTTTTTCAAACTGTACCAGTTACGCTATTAGTACTTCAAGCATCACCAGTCTGTCAAGTGAGGGGCTTGTCCTCTTCTGCTCTGCTCTGCACTGGGGCAGCCTCACCTTGAGTGCTGGGGGCAGTTTTGGGCACCACAATATAAGAATGTAAATATATCAGAGAGCATCCAGAGGAGGGCCCTGAGGATGCTGAGGGGCCTTGAGGGGAAGCTGTATGAGGAGTGGCTGAGGTGACTTGGTTTGTTCAGTCTGGAGGAGACTGAGGACAGATCTCATTGCAGCTACAACTTCTTTGTGAGGGGAAGAGCTGGGGCAGGCACTGATCTCTTCTCTGTGGTGACAGTGACAGGACCTGAGGGAATGGCCTGAAGCCATTACAGGGGAGGTTTAAGTTAGATATTAGAAAAAGGCCCCACCCCAGAGCGTTTTTGGGCACTGGAACAGGTCTCCTTGGGGAAGTAGTCGCAGCACCAGCCTGACAGAGTTCCAAAACATTTGAGCAGCACTCTCAGGGACACACTGCAATTCAGAATCATAGAATCATTAGGCTTGGAAAAGACCTTCAAGATCATCATGTCCTACCTTTGACTGAATACCACCATGCTAATTAAACCATAGCGTTAAGTGTCTACTTAAGTGTTTTCTTTAAACACTTCCAGAAACTGGGACTCCACCACTTGTCTGAACAGCCAGTTCCAATGCTTAGCCACTCTTTCAGTGATTAAATTTTTCCTAGTACTCAACTTGAACTTCCCCTGGCACAACCTGAGACCATTTTCCCTTGTCCTATTCCTTGTTACCTGGGAGAAGAGGCTGACTACCATCTCACCACAACCTCCTTTCTGGCAATAAGATCTCCCTGAGCCTCCTTTTCTCCAGGGTAAAAACATCCCCAGCTACCTCAGCTGTTCCTCACAGGACTTGTGTTCCAGATCCTTCACCAGCCTTGCTGCCTTCTCTGGATAGGCTCCAGCACCTCAATGCCCTTCCTGAATTAAGGGGCCCAGAACTGAACACAGCACTCGAGGTGTGGCCTCACCAATGTGAGGTACAGGTACAGAGGGACAGTCGCTGGTTTTGGTGACCACACTATTGCTAATTGAAGCCAGGATGCCATTGGCCTTATTGGGCACCCGAGCTAGTGTGGCTCATGTTCAACTCCCAGGCCCTTTTCTGCTTGACAGCTTTCCAGCCTCTCTGCCCCAAGCCTGTAGTCCTGCCTGTGGCTGTTGGGACCCAAGGACAGGACCCAGCACTTCACCTTGTTGAAACTTACATGATTGCACTCAGCCCATTGATCCAGCTTGTCCAAATCCCTCTGCAGAGCCTTCCTACCCTACAGCATATCAACACATCCAAATTGGTGTCACCTGCAGGCTTGATTGCAGTCAATTGAATTGAATGCAGTCAATCCCCTCCATATGATCAATAAAGATGTTAACCAGAATTGGCTATGATGCTGATCCCTAGGGAGACCCACCAGTGACCAACTATCAACTAGCTCCATTCACCAACACTCTCCAGCCAGTTTTAACCAGTGTACTCAACCTAGACATGGGAAGCCAGTTTCTCAAGGAGGATGCTTTGGGAAATGGCATCAAAGGCTTTACTAAAGTCCAGGCAGACTACATCCACAGCCTTTCCCTCATCTACTAGGTAGTTCACCTGCATATAGAAGGAGGAGGTTAGGTTACCTTTCCCAAACCCCTGGTGGCTGGGCCTGATGCCCTGGTTGTCCTGCACATGCCATGTGATTTACTCAATCTGTTCCATAACCTTCCCTGACACTGAGGCCAGCCTTACAGGCGTGCAGCTCCCTGAGTCCTCTTTCCAACCCTTCCTGTAGATGGGCATCATATTGGCCAGCCTTCAGTCATCTGGAACCACCCAAGTTAACCAGGAGTGGTGAAAAATTATGAGAAGTGCTTTAACAGAGGGTAACAAATTTTTTTAGTTTTCTTGTGCAGGGCCACATGAGCGCTTCTGTCATTCTTGTGGGTCCCTTCCAACTCTGGATATTCTAAGATTCTATGATTCTGATCCAGAACTGCAACTCTGTGGATTGCGGAGGGGGAGATGTCTCACAATCCTGAAACATAGCATACATACCACTTGTGAGTTGGCAAGTATTTGATTAACTACTTCTTTGTAAAAGAATCCTTTATGACACAAACGCAGACCTGCATTTATAGACTAATCTACATAGTAAACCACGCTCTACTTCAACAAGATGTGCATGAAGTTACAGAAATAAATGTGTGGACAACAGTTTTTTCAGGGCTTATTCAAGGTACCTCATCATTTAGTGGTATTCCTTCTGCCATTTTCTTTTTATTCTCTAGAGGATGATAATCGTCTGCATCGTAGAATTTCCATCCCAACTACGAAAAAAATAATTATGGATCGTTCAGCTAGATCAGGCGGGGTAACAATTACTTAAGAATTTACAATGTCGACACCTAAGAAATTACAGGCTTCTTGCACCACAGTATGAATCACCGTTTATACCGTGGTGATTAGTAAAAAGAACACTGAGGCAGCTCGGTAGCAGCAGCAGCTGTTGCACCACAACACTGAGCCGAAGTCGGTGCAGAATACCCTGCGCCATCCACACCCGGCTCGGGGGAGCCCGGGCGAAGGCCATCGGCCCTGGCAGGGAGGTGGCTGCCCGCCCCGGCCCGCCTCCGAGGCGGCGATGGATGGCGCAGGGTATTCTGCACCGACTTCGGCTCAGTGTTGTGGT
>JAHLSL010013749.1:2590489-2602113 GCA_025920805.1 Petroica traversi
CCGCCTGCCCCGGCAGCGTCAGCCGCTTCCTTTGTGGGAGCCCGCACACCCTGGCCCTGTCCCCACCTCTATTCCCCGCAGTCGCTCCTTGTGCTGGATTTACGTGATCTTCTCCCGAACCCTCTGAGTCTCAGGCTTTTCCATCTGGTCGGGCGTTTCTCAGCCAGCGGTTCTTAGCACTGTGTTCACCGTTTGCAACCTCAGCAACACACGCGAATTTAATAAAAACAATAATTTCAGTGCATGTTAAAGTGTGCATTGATGCCCATTGAATTCTGTATTACTCTTTGGTAATAAAGGTTTGCCTAAAAAAAATTAATGAAGGCATCAACCATGCCGTGGTTAGCTCCGTTTTAGTATTTCTTCAAGCATTGATCCAGTCATACTTTTAAATCACTGAATTACTTAGTGGGTAGGGCTGGGAAGGACCACCGATGGGGTCATCTAGTCCAACACCCAGGCTCAAGCAGGAACCCCCCTGGAGCACATCAGGATTCTGTCCAGGCGGCTTTTGAGTATCTCCAGTGAGGGAGAGTCCACAACCTTTTTGACCAGTACTCGGTCACCTTCGCAGTAAGGAAGTGATTCCTGATGTTCGAGTGGAATTTCCTGTATTTCAGTTTGAGCTCATTGCCTCTTGTCTTATTGCCTGCCACCACTGAGCAGAGCCTGGCTCCATCCTCTTGACACCCTCCCTTCGGATATTGAGAGACATTGATGGGGTCCTCTCTCAGGTGACTTTTTCGAGGCTGAACAGGCCTAGCTCTCTCAGCCTTTCCTCATCTAGTCCCTCAATAATTTTTGTTCCCGGGGCTCCATGACTCACTCTCTCTCTCTAGAACTGGACGTGGCACTATAGATGTGGCCTCACTAGGGCTAACAAGAGGGACAAGATTGTGGAAAATTGTGGAAATTCTCTGAGATGCCAAGTGTTCTTGCTATTATCATGTACATATATATGACCTAGCAACCTTTTTAAAGCTCTGCAAGGATCAAGTGCAGTGATGCTGCCGACCAGCGTTGAAGTTTTCCTGTGCGACAGAGAAGCATCTGCTGCGCCTGTGAGAGCTGCTCCACTCGGTGGCTTCAGGAGGGCACGATCTGTGCCTCCTTCATATTTTTTACATCAGTCAAACCTTGGAATAAATTCTCAGAACGTACATTAAGTCTCCCAGACTGCATGAAATTTTAGTTCCTTTGCACGGCATTTCAAATAAAATTATGAATCATATATGTATATTTTATTATTTGTTTGTTTGTTTGTTTATTTATTTATAAGTGTTGCATGTCTCTGACCATTTAATTGAGCCTGCATTTCACATACCCATTAAGAAATTCTTAACAAAGACCAGAACCTTCAAAGTTATTAGGCTATTACTGAAACAGGCCAGTTCTCAAATTACTAACAGACTCCGATGATTTCTTTAAGGCGCCATGTGACTGGATACATATTTTGCTGTAATAGCTGTATGATTGTGCTAAAGTAATTGAATTTGCATGCATCTTTTCCATTTGTTGAATTATTAATTGTGAGACAGGGAAAAATGCTTCAGTTGGATGCGAGTTCCTGGGAGATCCAAATGAGCAAGCCCAAAAGTACCAATCGTCACTTTGACCCTGGAAGCATCCCAATTGCTATTTCCATTCCCAGAATTAGAACTTTTAATAGCTCTGTCTCAGCAATTCCCAAGATTTTGCTAACATGAAGAGCAACTTACTAGCCTGCGCACAGCGCACGCTCAGTGGCTTTTAGCAAGCTTCTCTATTTGATACCTTTTTTTTTCATCATTCATATCTTTGCATTTTGGAAAAAGAGCCAAGTTAGACTGGTGTGATGTCGTCTAATAGCTATTTTGTATCCTTGTTTGTTCAGGAAGTCTTGCCAAGGGTTCTCTTTTACTCTGTCCCCAGATAACAGAACATGAGCATGCACTAGCAGTGTTTGCATGAACTGTACAGGCAGCAGTGTGCTCTGCAGATGCTGCTGCAGGGAGGAGAAAAAGGTCTGGAGAAAGCTGATTGAATTGTAGAAACACAAGAGCCCATAGGCAGTGTGAGGAAGGCAATTGCATCCAGACTTCCTGCTTGTGTGGCTGATATGATTTGTGCAGATATAATTCATGTTAGTAGTCAACTGGAGAGATGACTGGGTAAAACTCAGCCAAATGGTTGACTTAACAGCATCAGATGGTATATGCTTTAGTTCAGCACTTAAGATGTGCTTAATTAAGCTGTAGATCCAATAAAATATTTGAATCCTTTTCGTATGAGTTGATGGAGGATTTCCCTTTCAGTCTGTTCTAGTCACAGGACTATTAAATATTTTTATATTTATTATCTCTTTAATAACATGAAAGAGTTTCATATTAGTCTTCATCATTTAATGATGTGTATACATCTTAGGAAATTTTTACTGATGCTTATTCTTTGAAGATCATTTGCTGGAAGTGGCATGGGTGCCTTCTTCCTATCATTTAAATTTATTTTTATTTCGAATGTTGCTGGAATGCAGAACTTGATTCCGAACCTTTGATGTAATTATATAAAAATATCTTATATGGTTTCATGAGTTTCAGAGTACCTTCACATAGCTGCAATAGGAGACAATGGAATGTAAAACATCTACTGATGTTGTATTTATTTTATTTAGTAATAGATGAAATTAAAATATAATGGTGAAGAATGAATGTTCTAGAATTAAAAGCCAAAAAACTTCAAGAATATATACCAGAAAATTCATCCAAGCCGTCAATACTTCTCTGCCCCTAAAGAATTTTCCAGACACTGTATTTTTAAATACTTTTTAAAATGGCCTTTGGTATATTTTATAGCTATTGGGAGTATTTTCAGTGTCTTTCTGAGCCTTTCTGGTTTGACTAATTGTCTAATATTGAATTTATGGAATTCAGTAAAGCTTCATCTTCTCCTTAAATTAGCTGCCTAATTTTAGAGAAGGGTAATATGAAATATGAATGAGAGAATTTTACTTTCCTGGAGTTATTTCTGTTTGCCTTTACTGTGTCTATCTCCTTCCCATGGATACTTGGAAATGTCTGTTATATTCAGAATACTGCCAAATTCAAAGTAGAAAAAAAAACATTCCCATGGTAATTCCTAATGGAAACTTATCACAGAATAATCGTGAACTACTGTAGAAGTGCACAGGCCTCTTAAAGCTTGCCAGGAAGATCCATCATTGTGGGCATCTGCTTCTTTTAAATGTGCGGGCTCAGATACAGAGAGTAATCTGAGTTTCCTGAACCTTAAGGGGAGTAAGGCTGTTTTCCAAGCAGCTAAGGCCCAAAGTTATGGAGTCATTTAGGGGTTCAAATCAGATCCTGAATATGCGTTGATAATAAATACAAGGCAATGGTGTTAATACAATGTTTTCACTCTGAGGAGGGTAGCTGAAAGAAACTGTTCTGTGGTGTTCTGTTGGTCACACTTAGTCCTTGTTGTGAATTCAAGAATCACCAAATTACAGCTATGTGCATTGAAACTTTACCAACAATTTTCAGAATTTGTTTTATGCTACGCAAAGTCAATCAATACATTGTCTGAAGTCCTTTCTGAGGAGAATTTAGTGCATAATGGCTTTCTGCACCCAACAGGATTTGCCATTACTGAGAAAAAAATTAATCAATTTGATAAATGAGTCAAACTTTCAGACATTTTGGATCAATAAATCAAACTAAAGCTGTTAAATGTTTTTAAAACCACATTAAGTATTTGTATATATTACCTCATCCCATTTTTTTATACTGTCAGAACTTTAAGGTATGATAGTCATGAAATAAAAAAGGAGCATAATTATTCTTATTTTTCCAGTTTGCAGTACTGACACAAACAAACAAATAAAAAAAAGGATGAGAGGGAATGGGAGTGGCTTCTCTTTGTTGCTTGTCACATGGGTATGTTCTCAGTTTGATGGCAGAGCTGAAGGAATGACAAGTTCATCTGAGCCTAGTTATAGGGAGAAAAAGAACGCAATACTTCATACCATACTGAACATGTCCTAGCCTAAGAAAATATTTATAAAAAGTTAAAATACACATAGATCTAAACACAGAAGTTTCTGTTAAAGGATTTAAATTTTCCTAACAATAGCAAAGGAAATACTCTGATATACTTGTAAAATGGCTAGCCGATTGACTTCCAATGAACTTGATATAGATAAGAAACAGAAAATTATTGAGTTTTTTACATGGTTGTTACTTAGATTTTGAAAACTTCTTCATTTCATGGACTTTTTTTTATCAACCTAATCCTAGTTAAATCTTTCAATACCAACTCCTGGTTTGCACAAGAGTCCTACCAAACTTAATTGTATATAAGAAATCACAGTGTTTTACCGGTGTTTCTTCCTGTGATGTGATCAAAATCAGTTGATTAACATAAACACTCCAGAGACGTGCTCAAAAAAAAGTAAAACAGTCTGAAATACGGAGAGAGTATTAAAAAATATGAACCTTACAGTGGTTTCAGTCCAGAGGAACAGCTAGAGCTGCAGCAGTGTGACTCAAAAGTGACAGTGAGAAGCAAGGGGTAATATCTGACACTCGGAGCACAATCAGGAAAATATATGGATTTTTCTGCCTGGGTGTGGAAGGCTGCTAGCAGAGGTACTGCACAGCTACAGTCATGTTCACACTGGAGTAATTTCAGTGTTTCTGCATGGACAGACTGGAAATAAGACCACTGAGTTACAGAAAGACTATTTTCTTTAATCTTCAAAAAGAAATCAGGCAGAGCTGAAGAGAACATCTAGGAGAGCTTTACTGTTTCGATTCCAGTGCATGTTAGAATAAAAGCTGCTTCTACAGGAGTATTTCGTTACTTTAAAAGATTCTGGCCTCCACTGGAAATACAGGTTTTGCAATAACAGATTTGTTATTTTATCTTCTCATCTTGCATTTGTCTCGTAACACCCAGGATGTAAAAGTTATGCAGTCTATGTTTCAACATCACCTTCAACACCAACATTATGCACTGATGTAGAACTATTAATTTTGGAAGCACTAAAAGCATTAATAAGATAGAGCCACCTGCTGGCTCTGAAAAGTGTCAGAGAGAATATGTATCTTAAAATGCTTCTACAAGGAAGTAATAAGATTTCTGCTATTTCTGAGCAGCTACTATTGAAGGCTTTTGAAGTATGCTTTCTTCGTGTCTCTGATAATTTTTTTCCATGTAGTTAGTCCACATCTCCTTCCTGGGCGGCCAAGCCTCCATTTTGCAATCACTTACAAGCATACTTAGCTCTTACACCATAGAGCCTCTCATGTGCAAGGAGGTTCAACAACAAAGTTAATTGCAACTTCAAATCCTGTCTGTATTAGCTTTTACATAATTAAAAGAGCCAGACCAATAAAAAGCAACAGTTCCTACAGTAATGTGTAAAGGACAGAACCCAGAAGCTATAAAGAGAGCTGTATCAGAAACTGAATATTGTTGCATATTATTATTTAAAAGTCGTGGTGCTACTTACTTTAATAACAGACTGTGGATACAATTAGATGCTGACAAGATGAACAAACTTGAAATACCTGTTGTATATGATGCGTATTTTTCCAGTAATACTTATTTTGTCCACAAAATGCACTAGGAACCTGACATAATTTTGCAAAGCAGTAGCTTTATTTTGCTGGACTTTATCTTGATTTATGCAAATTAGACACAGTGTAAAATATGATTCCTCATATAGAGCTCAATTTTGAGGATCATTCCTGAGTGGAAAAGTGCTTTAAACACATTTGAAGTTAGACAACTACCACTGCAGACAAATATGTAATATTCAAATAATATGACGGGAGTATTGAAAGTCAGAATAATCTCAAAAGAAGAAAAGGAATTAAAAAACCAGCCGAAACTGGTCTATGCACTTGGAGCTCTTTCAAAGTACATGTGCAGCAGCCATGGAAACAGGATGTTACTGCAAGAGAACTCTGTCCATGAGCATCCAAATTCCACTCAGTAACAAGAATAGTATAAAAGGTTACACAGAAAGGTGTGTAGTAGAGACTATTTCTCTGTGCACTTCTGAAGCAGGGCTTTTGGGATGCTGAGAGCTCTTCAAAGCCTGGTTCTGAATATTTTTTCTGGACTGGCCACCAGGTAGCTGATGCTAATGTAGTTTTTATATATTTTATGGTGACTGCTGTTATTACAGTATTGATCAAGTTTAATCCTACCTGCAATAATAATGTTGAAAAAATTAGGTTGTTTGCTGTAACATTAGGATGTATTTGAACTGGAATCTTACTAAACAGTTATTTAGACAAATTCTATGAAAGGAAGAACTGTTCAAGCTATAGATATGCAATATCTCTTTTCTCCAATCATCAACACTACCTGCAAATATATCTCTATCTACTTAAAAAAGAAAATTTTTTGTTGGTCAGATTGCTATATTCCTTGTCTATGCATAAGTATGGTCAGGAGAACAGAGCTGTGATTTGAAGCTTGATCAGCATTTAGAGAGTGCTTTTTTTTTTGGATTACCAAATCATTGGTACGAATTTTTTTTTTAATTCATTGTAGACTGAGGAGATATATGGATGTGGCAGCCACTCTCCATTCAGTGTGAGACAAGCAGGTTCTTCAGGTACTGAATTAACTGTAGACCTCTGAAACCCCAGGCTATGTCACGTGCAAAACCTGTAAATCTTTCAGCAGTGGTAGTTGCAGGGTTTCTCTGGGGCTGTTAACAAGCCTGTCAGGGTACTGCATGAACTGCGTCAAAGCAGCTAGAGAGAACCTGCAGTGAAAGAAGTTTTTGGGAACAAACTTGGTCCTCAGAGGAGTGGCACTTCTAGGAGATGCGGATTAGCTGAGAGAGTACACTGCCTGCTATAGTTTTCCAGAGAAGGATTAGAATCACTAGATTAGAATTAGATTAGAATAAGTGCCTATATATTCCCTGAAAAGAAAAGTGCATACTGAAGAAACATTTTGATCCTACTGATAAGAAAATCTTGGCTATTCCCAGACCCAGTGAATCACAAGAATTATCTCACTGACTTTGTTCACTCCAAGCCAAGAGCTGGAAGCTGATATTTGTGGTAGTTGTAGTGTAGATTAAAATCAATGTGAAGTTTGCTCCCATCAGCAAATTTGAAGTGTGGTATTGTGCAATCCAGTTTAACTCAGACAAATGCTGATTGGAGTTTGAGCTTCCAGATGATATCTGCAGGAAATTTGCTGAGAAGTTTGCACAGTAAATTCAACCCATCAGTCTCTGCTGGAAGGGAACTTCAATGTTCTTCCCGTACTTTGTTCTGAGTCTTTGTAGAGATTGATAAACTTAAGCAGTGGAAGAAAATACCTCCTGCTGACACACCATTTCTCCCCGTGAGCCATGGCTGGGGTGCACAAGTGCACCCAAGGATTGTGGGGGCCAACAGGACCATCAGTGCCATGCAGGCTGCAATATAGACCTCCAGATTTCAGTAACACTCCAGGTCCTTTTTACTGGGACACTTTTGGCCAAATATATCACAGATAACCCTGCATTTTTTTGGTGGATTTTAGGGAGTGACAGCTCCCTTTGGAGTACAAGCATGAAAATCCAGAGTCTTTTTATACTGCTGTCAAATAATGTAGTATTTTATGTATCTTGTTGCTTTCCCATACATACAACAAGTATGTGATGGTTTTGTACTGATTTTGTAATGCAAAAGAACGTACAAACCCTATGTCAATTCAAGTTTCACCTTCTGACTCAACTCTGCCCCCAGTGAACAGTAGAACTTTTTCTATTTAAATATCTTTTTCTTTGTAATTTATTTATACTTTAATACTCTTAGGGCTTTTTAGATATATGCATTAATATATTATATACAGTTTTCAAGTTCCTGGTGTAATATTTACATGTAAGAAACTTTTTGTTTCAAGATGCAAATCCTTGCTTTTTTATTTTTACAATTGTTTTTTGATATAAAACGACTTTTTTAGATGACTACTTAAAATTGAAGGAAAAGGGATCCCACGTGTGTGGAATCTCTTATTTGTTTTTATATTTTCCCTGCTGCCTTGTATGCCCAGCCGTTCAATTACCTCACTCCTAATTTCAACGTAGTTACTAGATATATTTTACAATGCAGTGTGTGTCTCAAAGGTAATCCCCTTGAAGATAACAAAGTGTAAGCAAAAAAATTGTGGCCTTGGTATAAGCGATTTGTTTGCCTCATGAACCAGGGGTCATTCAAACCTTCTGCTGTGTAATAGGATCTCTAGGACACCTAGGAAGTCGGCTTTCCTGTGGACTTTGTGCCTTTGACAGCAAAACTCACACTTTCCTGACTACAGGAACCTTCTCCATGAAGTATTGATTCATTGCTAGCTCAACCCCCACCTCCCATTCTTTAGGGTAAGTTCTGGAGGAGCCTAATGCCCAGACCATCTGCCATCAGCTGAAATATTTTAGTGTTGGAGTTCCTAATCCTATTGTAGATGGGAACTGAGTAAAATCTAAACTGTCACAGGCTTCACAAATTGTAGTGAAGTCACCATTTACTTATGGCACCGTGATCTCTGAGCAATGGCTAATTACTGTGTGAGTTAAAGACTTGGCTGTGAGAGCCCAGTGAGGGACCCATGCCCGAGGCAATGCGGAGGTCTGGGCCTTGGGAAATGGGTGTGTCATGCAGGGCATCACTGTGGGGACAGTGATTTGTGTATTTGGCCTCCTCGTGCTGGAACTCAATGTCCCATTCATGGCAGGCAGTGTTTACAGCCATAGCAGTTGTATTTATGGATTAATCTTCGAGTATTTGGAAAAAAACCCAAGCAAATCCAAACTACGTCTGTATATTTTATTGAATTATAAACATTAATTGAAAGAGCTAGAGTTGCTGTTATTATCGGCCACTGAAGTGAAAATCCTTGACTGTTATATTCTGTAATTTGGCTCAGTGCAGAATCATCCAGATACCAAAGTACTACTTAAGCTCATTAGTGCTCCCTGCTGTCCCTAAGTATAACTTTGTATCTGGCAGCAATTCCTAAGTAAGTAGGCTACTGTCCCTTAGGCCATGCACATGTACTCATCCCAAAGCAAAGTCACTCTGTGACCAGTTAGATGAAGAAAGAATGGGAATGTGGCTATTGCACTGAGTAGTTCTGAGACTGATTAATCTAAAACGCATTTCAAGCACGTGTCTGCCCACCACCAACCTGTTCTTATGGTTGTCATTACCTGGCATTGAGAAGTCCCACTAGACATCCCAAAGTCTGCAGTACAAAGCCAGGTGAGTGCTTCAATAACCCCCTCAAAAACATGCCATGGTCCTGACAGCAACAGCATTAGCTGATAACCTGCCCCTGAGTCAGAAGAATATTCTGCAAGTTTAAGCAGCATATTTCTTTATACACTCCATCGGCTCAGCATTTTCTGATAAGTGAATTAAATTTATTTATGTGTTGCTTTGTGTTTTCTCATGTTTACCATACTATTCAATGCCAGTTCCTCCAGTACCTGTCTTTTTAGGTGATCTTTCCAAACATTAGCTGCATAAGGACTGTTTGGCCTCCAAAGTCTGGCAAAAAAGGATGCACTATGACATGTTGAGGTAAGTTTGTGGTTTTTTCTTGCATAATTTACAATGCTAAGAGACCATTAAGAGCCTTCTATTTGTGAGGGGGGGGAAAAAGATGTCTAGAATGCTTTTTGAATAAGGAAGGGATGGTAGTCCTAATACGTGATGCAAAATTCATCTGATGGATTTACTTCATGAAACTGCGACTGGCAGAGGGTTTGGATTCCAACCAAAAAACCTTTCCTTGCTTTCTTGGTGTTTTTTTGGTTGTTTGTTTTTTTCTCTTTGGGTGGAGTATTTGGTTTTGATTGTTTCATGTATCTGATGTCTTCCTGTTAGATGGCTGCCATATTCTGTGCAGTAAAAACTATTGCAGTAAAAACTATTTCAGCAGTAGCTGAAACATCGTAATGGGTTAATTGTCTCACGAGTTCTCAGGCACCTCAGGTCAACATGGTATGAGGTATGAAAGATGCAAATAAAGTGACCAAAAGACAAGAGTGACCTGTTTTTACAACAGGCAAGTAAAATTCTACTGAGCTCTGTGCTCAGGCAGCTGTGCTGCTGTTGGTACACACTAGTTCACACTTCCTGTGCAACAGTTTGGAGACGCAGATTTCATGTTGTTGTCATCACTTTTGCTGTAACTCTGAGAGCTCCTGGAAAGCTCATCCCTCTCCATGTGGTCCTGAAGTTAAAGCAAAACACCCCTTCAGACAGTGGTAGACTGTGACCTGCTCCCTAAATCTTCATCATTGGCTCTGCTCCCCCTTTATGGTGGAGAAATGTGTGCTGCCGAGACTGAAGGAAAGCTAAAATACTTGGCTTAGAAAGAACAGATTCCTTCTCCACGAGAGGAAAATCTGTGTCACCTGAGAGTCAGTCTGCATATGGGCTTAAATCCTGGTATCGAGTTCCCATGTTGCAGGACTGTAAGACAAAAAATGTTATTTTATTATTAATGAATGGGTGTCCACAACTGTTGTCTCAGCTGATAAGGATCTTCTTCCACAACTTACGGGCTGACTGTGGCTGCTGAGGTGAATAAACTACTTTAAATACTCACTGGTTTGCTTCACTAGTCACTATGCAATTGAAAGCATTTATCATTTCTGAGAAGCATATATTTATAGCTTTTCTTTTATGTTCCACATTAAAGGGTTTTGCATATTTATTAGCTGATGGTAGTGAGCATTATGTATTTCTCATTTGCTTGTGGTTGCCTGTATTTCCTGCTGTTAGCAGTCCAGCAGAAAGCCAAAGGAAGAGCTTGCAGGAGTAGTGGCACTTAGGCTTTTACATGACATTTTCAAAAGAACAACATATTCACACAGGACTATTCTCAAAGTATGAACATTTACAGGTAATCCCAGACAACTAGGCAAAATAATTGAAATGCACCTTCTGTGTGACAGTCAGTGCTTCTTTTATCTTTGTAAACTTCCAGTCACGTCCTATTTTGCCCGGGCTGTTTTCCATTTCATATTTCAAAGGAAAGTGCTCATTTTTTAACACAGTGCTGATCCCTGTTTCAAGGCTGATTGACTTTGGTGCTTGCTTTCTGCCGGCAAGGTTTTATACAAATGTATACACCCTTTTGTGATGGAGAACATGATAGTGAAACCACTGGATGCTTTATTTTCTTTCCCACTTAGACGACAAATGAGGTGTGACTGCTGCTCCCTAATGTGTCATTCTTTTTCCCCGAGGAAACAAGTTTCCAAGGCTTGCACTCTAAGTTGCATTCTGTTTTCTTCTGTTTCATTAGGGTACACTCATCTTTGGTGAGGTTTCTTTATCTGACTGTATATGTATTCCACAGGGTTCTGCTCCTGCCTCGGGCTGTGTTGGGACACTCCGGAGACTCACGCTGTGGGCGGCCAGTCAGCGTGGGGACTCCACTGTCCGCCGGCAGCCTGGGGGATATCCCCTTTTTGCCGGGCACCGGGCATTCCCACGCGAGTCCCAGTCATCAGGTGCACCCCAAACCCGGCGAGGCACGCCCGTGGCGGGGAAGGCAAACAACCGCGCTGACCATTTCCCTCTCGGCGCTGCCAGCCCGGCGAAACCGCGCCGCGCAGGGAGCCC
>JAHLSL010013749.1:2602513-2678370 GCA_025920805.1 Petroica traversi
ATCGGCGGCGACTTGGCCGTCCCGCCCGGCGGTACCGGGACGCCCCGCACGGCACCGCAGGCTGCGGAGCCGGTGTGCGAGAGGACTCGCTCTCCGATGCCGGGAAAGCCCTGCCTTGGAAGCAAGGCCCGCGGCGTGCGGTGTCGGGAGCCGCCGCTACCGAGATAGCGGGCAGAGTTGAAAATGAAGCTCTGCCCCCTCTTCCTCTTCATCTAAGACAAAAGATAACTTGGAGGAGGCTTTTCAGCGATAGTAGTTGCTGTGTGGTTGGGAAAAAAACAACTTTGCAGTCGTCCGCCTTACTAATTACTTAGTCCCTCTTTTATTTCTTTAAGCAATGATGATAACGTTGTGAACAGTGAGCAGTCTGTGATTTTGTGGTGGAGCAGCAATGTTTGTAATGAGTGAAAGCAGGGGTATTTCTGGTGTCCTAACAAGAAGCGTAACTCTGGTGCACTATGGAAGACTTACAGATTCTTACAGATTTAACTGCAAGCGTTAAAATCAAGTTATCCTCTGAAATTTCCATAGTATTCACAGAGTCACAGAAATGAACTTGTCATCCAGATCAGGAGATGTGAGTTGTCTTTTAGGAAGTTGTTTGTCATTCACTGTTGGTATTTCTGTCTCTCTGGTAGAAAGAACTACACCTTTAATTAGAGTTGATAATCTTATACAAAGATCATTATGACTGAAAAACTCCAAGTGCCATGAAATGCAGGTTCCATTTTTGTTTGGACCAAATTGCGGTTTCTATTATTTCCAACAGAGCTATTTAACACCAGAACAGTTAGTTCCAGTTAAAAGGGACCTAAAACAATCACCTAGTCAAACTGCCTGACTGCTTCAGGGCTGACCAAAACATAAAGTCTATTACTTAGGACATTGCCCAAGTGTTTCTTTTTAAGGCACTGGCAGGTTTGAGGCATCAATTCCATGAAGCCTGCTCTAGTGTTTGACCATCCTCTTGGTAAAGAAATGTTTTCTGGTGTCCAATGCTGAACCTGTCCTGACGCAGCTTTGTACCATTCCCATTCCATATTGCTGGATGCCAGGAAGAGACCAGCACTCCCTCTCCAGGTTGCCTCCTCAGGAAGCTTTGCAGAGCAATGAGGTCACCCTTCAGCCTCCTTCTCTCCAAACCAGACAAACCCAGAGCCCTCAGCCGCTCCTCACAGGATGTGCCTTCCAGCCCTGCCACCAGCTCTGTTGTCCTGCTCTGGACCATTCAAGGACCTTCCCGTCCTTCTCAAACTGTGGGCCCAGCACAGCACACAGGACTCAGGGTGAGGCCCTGAACCCAGCAGGATGATCCCAATCCCAGCTGGTGATGCTGTGTCTGATGCAGCCCGGGATGGGTTTGCCCTCCTGGCTGCCCGGGCACACTCAGCTCACCCTGAGCTGCTGCCCTCCAGCACCCCCAGATCCCTTCCTGCAGGGCTGCTCTACACACACCCCTCTCCCAGTCTGTGGCTGCACACTAGTTACTCTCAAACAGCATGAAGCCTGGAAGTAACAGAAATTACTGAAAATGTTTTGTACATGTATCATTCTAGAGCTCTTATTAATGAAGAGCATGGTTATAAGATTTATTGGGTAAGAAGCAGCATGGTCTTCAGAATCTTTTCATGGAGCTTAATGCAAGCTTTGCATAACTTATTTGGCACCTTCAAAAATTAGTCTCTTTAAACAATCATAAATTTAAGGTTAGAATCTGAGATGGTGTTACAGCTCTTTAGGTTTGTAGAATTCAACTGATTTACACGTGCTAAGAATATGCCCTTCAAAGCCTACAGGGTAGAAAAAAAAGAGTTACTTTAACGTGTTATGTTGGGCAAGGTGAGGCAATGTGCTCAGAACCAGTCATATAGTATTGCATTGTTGGGGCTTATTCTGCAGGCAAGAGAAGAATCACTGTTGGAATGTTTTAACTGTTAGAGTTCTAAGAATAATTCTGAAGATTGAATTATGTTCTGATGTCATTTAGAACTTGTTTTTCTGAGTCTGCACACTGACAAAAATATTTTAAATGTGGGAATAGCTCAGGTTGTTTGTTTATCCTCCTGTGTGTGCATAGCTTTTAAGACACTAGACTAATGAATCCCAAACCACTCAACTTTTTGTCTTTAGTCTCTTTGTCAGACCTGTATTTGAACTTCATAGTGTGGACAAAGCTTGCTAGGAGCTTTAGCTATACTAGTCTTTTTTTTTTTAATGAAAGAAACCCCCACTTGCCTTTTAGTTCTATTTGGGCATATTGATGCATGTTCACTGGGACAAAATAGCCCAGATGATGTGCTGCTGGGTTAACAGTAGAGCTGCCAGGGTTGTGCCAGCTGGAACATGTTGGACAGCTGTGTTTTGGTCATTAAGAGGATAAGAAAGCCTAATTCTACAACACTGAGAAATGCCATCAGAGTCTCCTAGGGACACAGGATACAGTAAGGAATGTGACAACTGAAATTCTAGCTGTGCATTTTCAGGGAAAAGGGAGGGGAGATATGTAGCCAGTCTGGATGGTGAGATGTGTAAATATGATTTGCTGCAGTATAGCACACCAAGTTCTACCAAATCCTACTTTTTCAAGTATATCTTTCCAGCAGTTGGCTTGCACACATAGACTAGTATCACAGGACCCTGGAAACGCAGAGGTGTATGATAATTTTTAGATGCATTGTAGATATTTGGCCCTATGAAATATGCAATCAGAATTGTGTGTTACTCATCCAAAACACTGGGAGGTGGTTTTAGGAAACTTAAGCACACACAGATATATTTAAAAGCTGCATATGCATATGTGTGTAATTTTTTCCTTCTTCTGTGAATTTCAGTGTTCAGGTAGGAAAATAAAATACATTTTTCTTTTTATTATTGAAGTCATTTCAAAGCAGTGTTTCATCAAGCAACCAAGGTAATAAAGCCTGGTTTAGAAAATTACATTTTTTAGGAAATAATCTGGTGACAGCATATGGAGAGGTGTGGGGAGAATCAGAAGTGAATCATGCGTTTTCAGACTCCAGCCAACTAGTTATCGAGTTGTGCAGCTGCCATGTAGGTCACCAAGTAGCTCAAGGCTAGGCTTGCAGCTCAAAGGTCAAGATTCAGTGCGTTCTCCTCCTCATCTGAGAGACTTAGTGACTGAAAAACAGAAAAAGTAGTGACAGACACAAGAATGGGCTGGGGCCTGAGGGACGCCTAACTAATTCTTGTGGTGATGTTTATTTTCCCATGTTTTTTGTTTGTGAAGGCTCTCTGTGACCTGTAGTCAGACAGTCTTAGAGCAGCAGTAGGGAGAAGCTGCTGTGGCACAGCTGAAATTAAGAGGTTATGAAAAACAGCCTGGAGGGCCAGTGGCCACTGTCTGTTTCCATTTGCAAGAGAAAGAGGTGACCTGCTTGTGCAGCCTGCCTGATAAAGCACAGAACCAAGGTTTGAAGGAGGGCAGTGGGGGAAGTAGGTCTTCAAAACTATTGGAAATTATTCTAGAGTAGCAAGAAGACCTCTTTTCTGGAGGTATTAATGACATGCTTCACTTCTAAGTCAATGACAAAATGTGTAAAAACGTCCATTTATGCAGACTTCAAGGAATAACTTACTGCAGCAATTTAGCCTTTCGGTAACAATAGCCTAGACCAAGTTTTGGTTTTACCTGTGCCTCTTGCTCACTCCTTATTTCAAGTTTTGCTTTATTCCTTGAGATGTTCAGATCCAGCTGTGCACAACTGGAGATAAGGTTGGCATGACTGAAGCTTTTCTCACGTTTGGAGCTTGTTATTGAAAGTGATATAAACTTTGCTCTGTGTGTGCTTATTTGTAGAAATATTTCATGACTGGGTCTGATTGTGGCTCAGCCCATATGCAAAATTGTGTTGTAGTGAGGCCTTTTTAATGACACAGGTTTTTGCTTTGTATGAGCTTCACTGTACAAAAATCTGTTTTGATATTCCCAAAAATATCAATTGTCTACAATATTGGTTTTTGTTTTTTAATTGTATCTAAATAGTTATTTGATTGTTGCTTAAAAGAAAAAAACTTGAATTGGGTCAGATTTTGAGCGAGGAGAAGACCTTATTTTTAAAAACTGGCTTAGAAATCAGGAAGAAAATATAGCAGAATACAGCTTTGATTTACTCATGGTCTGATATTAGACCTTTTAGCTTTTTTTTTAGAATTTAAAATGAAGGTGATAAAATCTCAGAGAGCTCGCTTCCTTCTGCTGCTTCAATAGAGTAGAATGGTCTTGTGCTTTACTGATCTAATTTTGGGAGCAGCTTCTGTGCAGTTCGAATACCGCTGCCTGTACTTTGGCTAATGATTTACTTGCTTGAGTCTTTCTTTTTCTAATTTTCTTTTTAATGTGACATACACTGTTCTGTCCAGGTTTTTTTGTAGCACACTGATCACTGGAAAGTTGCCCACTTGCTTAATATTTTCTGCTTGGTCTGTGTCTTGCGGGCAAATACTAAATTTAATAGAAATCTGCTAACCAGATAACTATTTAAAATTCCCATTCCTCAATAAAATGTAAAAACCAAAACATCATGCTGAAGCAGGCTGTGAAGTAAAAGAGTAGTGACCACAAGTCTCGCTGTGAAGGTATGCTGAATGTCAATGAGTTAAAAAAAAGAGAAGTGGGAAAGGGAACGCTGCATGGGAATGAAAATAGTGGAGAGGCCAGAGATGAAAAGAAGGCAGAGAATCACAGCTGCGGAAAGGGAGAGGTTAAGGGATTATGTAGACAGAAGGCAGGAGATTTAGTGAATTTATATTTATCCTGTAAGCGATGTCAGAAGCGTAACCAGCAAGCATCTTGAGCTGCTGGATTGATACTATAGCAGTTCAAAATAGTAAGATGAGATAAGGAAGGAGATGCAGGTTAGGAAGAATTGTTTTCTAAGTTTTGTTGACACATTTTAGAAACTGCTCACTGGGGCTGACTTCATGGTTGAGCCTCTAATTTACAGTTACAAGGGGTACTCTTGGTGAGAGTTGCACATGAGAGAACTCTCTAATTAAGCTAAGCCTATGGGTTAAAACTATCTCTGTTGTAATTGCATGTTTTTGATTAAAGTTGCTGTAATGTATTTGTTTTCTGTTTGTTGGAGTTAGTTTATTTGTTTTTTGTTTTGGTTTTTTTACATTATTAGTTCTTAAGGATGTGCTCTTAGCTCCCTCCAGGGCTGAAAAGAAAACAGAAAAAGAGAGCGCTGCTATAAGATCACTAGGGTGTTGGGAGTTCTCATTAAAAATTAAGAAATTAATTTTCTTGATGGATTTTGATATGTGTTTCTGAAACTTGCTTAACATTAGTTTCTTTGTCTCTGGTAAAGAAAAGGCACATACCTATGTGTAATACTGCCACATTGCTACAAATACTGTTGTTCTTTCTTGCTATTTTTAAATGAAAATTCTCACAAAGCTGGTTTATACAGGATTTTATCCAATATATACTAAACTGCAGCTGAACTGCTTTACTGTTGGCTAAAGCTTATTAATGATGAACTAGTTTTTTTTTTTCACTCTCATGTTGTCTGATTAAGGAACAAAATCTGAAAATTCTCTGTCCTAAAGACCATAATCTTGCCTTTCATTTTGAACTGATTGTTTGCTTTGTGTAGTGATTGACATTGCAATTCATATTTTGAGTACTAGTAAATACAGGCGTGTGTGCTTAAGGACTTACTCAATCCATGGTTGAGGATGAACACGTGTTTCAGTAAAAAGAAACAATGTAGACGATAAGCATCTTAATATATTGGTGGGTGCTGAAGTCTGGGGGAAAAAAGTTATTAAAAATACAGGTATCCATACATGAAGTTGTCTATATAAAAAGAACAAGCTAAAAGGCGAGCTGTTGGTTAATAAAATAAGTATAATTTTTTAACTTTTACCCTCCTTTTTATTTTTCTTTCAGCTTTGCATAAAAATTTTTTCATTCTTTATGGTCAGGTATGTTTGGACACCAGCTGAACAGTAGAGGTGGAGCCGAAGTAATAATAAAAGGCAACTGGAAAATCACCAGCACAACGCAGCACATTGTATCTCTGAACCGCAAATCATAATTTTGATCCTGTGTGGTAGAAAAGTGGCTCCTATGAGATACAGAACGCTTTGCAGGAACTTCATGCACTTTTTCATGTTGAAAGGGCTTTTGCCACCATAGTTTTCTGGTGCCTTGAGACACCCTTGTTTATATAAACATTTTCAGTGCTCTGATACAGATTGAATAGAGGAGGCAGCCAAGAAGAAATAACTTGGCAGAATTACCTGGCCAAAGTAATTAATTTGTGAGGAAGTCATATATTTTCACATTTTGGTTGTATTTTCCTGGACTGGATTTCCTGTAGAGGTCAGAAATTATTTAATAGTGTTATCAGTGCTCCTGACCTTAGCTTTAAGAAAAAGGAGAGATTAAAGCCTTTCCTATGGGAAGGTGAAATAGGCAGTATGAATGGTGTTTGCTGGTCCACTCTAACAGATATTACATTAAAAACTCAAGGTTTAAATACTTAGGTTAAAGAATGGGAAAAATGGCAGCTGATTTTTCTCTTCCTCCTCAAAAAAAGCAGGTGGGTTGGAAGACTGGATAGTAATTATCTGTGATAAAATGCTTGTTTTCTGTAGCACAGGTCCTTGTTCTTCTGGCTATTTTAGCTTATTGAATCAAACATACTGAAATGGTTCTCTTCACCTTCTTGTTGTTCTCTCTCTCTTTTTGCACTTCCCCTCCATTCCCTAGTTGTGGATAATGTCAACCAATTGGCAATGTTCATAACGTCCAGATAGCCTTTCTCTCCTTTTCCTGTTAGAGTCAAGCTGTCAGCATATGACTTTGGCTGTGCCTTTCCCTGCTGCATATGGAATGTATCTCCTTATAGTTCTTCCTTCAGCTGAGGCATCTTGTCTGTTCCTTCATTTCTGATCACTTAAATACTGCCTCATTTTTTCTCCTTAGCCTTGCTTTCTCAGAAACCCATTCTAGACCTTACAAATCGCATTTTTATTCCTTCTTCTCATTGAGTTTTAATTCCTTGTCTGACAGTGAAAACACGGTTTTAATAATTCACCAGTAAGTTAATATTAAATCTTCTTATTTCTAGCATGAAATAATAATAATGATTATGATAATGATAGCAACAACAACAACAACAGTAATAGCAACAAAACACTTTTCTTTCTTCACTCCTCCACTGTCAATTTCTGTTATCTTTTCCAACTACAGGCATTCAATTCCTAAAACAGTTTCTGTTTTCCTCTTTTCAGGGTCTAATGTGTTTTTTGTTGGAGGTGTATTGATGATCAGCTCTTGCCATTTTGGCATGCTGGGCATTTCAAGATAGATGCTGTTCTGTGGCCAGTAGTAAGCCAAGTGTGAACAGCAATCATCTTATTTGTGGTTGCTGCTCATGGGAGTTACTGAAGAATGAACACTGATGATGTAGTACTGTTACATTTAGAGCAAAAGTTTCCCCTCTGGAAACTAGAGAGAAAATGTGTCATACCAATCTGTATATGGTTAAGTAAATATATAAAATTTCTCAAGGTTGTTCATGGTCAGAAATTAAAAGGTGAAGGGCGGAATACCTAAAATTCTTTTTCAGCCCAAGTGTTCACAAATGGAAATAACTCCTGCAATAGTTGGAAGTTTGGCAATTTGAAATAATTGCAGTAAATTACATAAGTATTAAGTGGCTGCAAAATCATTGCTCTCTAAATGCTTCCTTTGAAAAATATGTTAAATGAGTCAACATCTTCATTAAAAATACTCTTTCCTTGTTTACTTGAACCATGGGAAGAAGTAAACAATTTGTGTTAAATAAGTATTTTGCTCCTTTCAAATATAGTCTTTCACAATGATATCTTCCCCATAGCAACTTCCTTTGGATTAGAATTGTACTTAAAATAACACAAACCAAGATGATTTCCATTTGACCAATTTTTTTCCTGATGTGTAATATGTAAACTTTCTATAAAAGGGCAGTGTTACAAAGATAACTTTGGAACTTCCGACAACACCATGTAAAACATTTTCCATGACACCAGTCTGCATGTGCACTTTTCACAAAACAGAAAGCTGAAAAGAAATGGGATTGCAAAATGAAACCAAGCACACAATACCCTCATCTTCCAAACTTAAACAGTAAAAGAAGAATTTACAGCAGGACATATGAATTTATTAAATATAAATGGAATGAATTTGTGAGGCTATTGATGCATGAAGTTCAGACTGCAATGGTGTGATTTTCTTTTGTTTCTAGGTACAGAGACAAGTCAAACACTTTTGTCTCCAAAACAGAATGTCTATGTGTGAACTGCCTTTTGGGAATGGTTCCTGGATTCTCCTATCTACCAGTCAATACCTGGGAAGTAGTCAGCAAGAATGATAATTAGGAGAAACAGTACTGTTGTCAGGGAGTGTCCTAGCAGTTTTGCTAGCATGGGTGGTAGATTTCAACACTCCAAAATGCTTGGAGGGTTTTAGTAGTCTTAGTATAGATGCAATCTCCACTTTCAAAAAGAAAAAAATTTAAAAAAGAGATTTTTTGAATGATTAAAGATGTATTTTATAGTTTGATACTAAAACATGTGACATGGTAGCTGTGTTCATGGTACTGTCATTTTAAGTGGAAAATCTGAAGAATTGTGAGGAGCATCTTAAACAGTTGTTGGTAGTTAAACTGAGTCACACTGGTCTTAGTAGGTGCTTACAAAACATTTGCATTTAGAATATGTGGCTGTAATCTGGGATTTGTACCTGTCATCTGTTCTGTGATGACAGTCTTGATTTTTGTAGGGGGGCAGAGGAGGGGCGAGTGTGTCGTTTCAGTTGAGTGCTCTTTGCAACAGAGTCCAACACAAAAGTACTCTTCTCAACTTCAGTGAATGGTGTTCAGTTTTCATTTCTATGGACACAAGCTCCAAGCCCTATAGAGGAGTGATAAATGAGAGGTGGCTATTTCTTTATTTGAAGAGTATTTGCAAAAAAGCAGGTTAGATTCTCTGTGGAGTACAGTGCATGCCAGAGAGAAGCTACAGAACGTACTTCTATTTGTTTAGGCCTTTCAGAACAAAAGGCAGCTGATCTTTCACATTCACCCTATTAATTTAAAATCAAGAAACAAAGATAAATATTGCACAGTCAGAGGATGATAGTTGCCATCATGTTAGATGGGAGAGGTAGCTGGGGTGTGAGTTAAACTCTGTACCTGTGCTGTGCCGGCCTGAACTTCAGTGACTTCAAGGATCTGTCTTGAGACATTCAGTGTGCCAGTCGGTGGAGTGCACCACACACATTGACCCTGCTTGCTCCTGCTCTGTGTGAGTTTTCTTTAGCTCAGTCCTTGGAAAGGGAAGGAAAGAGCAGAGGCTTTTACTGACGGTGCCGTGAGTGATTCAGTGAGGAGATGCATCCATTCAGATAAAATCACTCCAGCCGCTCACAGTGCCCCTGCCAGATGCTAGGTGAGTATCCAGGGAGGTTTTCTGTTTTGACTGGAGAATCCACTCACATTTCCAGGATTTCTGGATTAGTTTTCTCATATGGTCTGGCAGTTGGTACTTAACAGCCATGGGAACAGTGAAGAGTTGAGCAGGAGTTGTCAGTCCCCAAACCAAACCACACTGCTGGATTGTGGGCATTAAAGCAAGAAGAGTGGCACAGCTAAATGGAAAGTGACCAATCCACACAGCATCAGGACAGTGTGTTCAGATCAATTCTGGTTATTTTTCGTGTGTGCATTATATGCAACAAAGTAGTAGTAATTTTCTTCCTCTTACCTTCTTGAAAATCAGAAGCTGGTTTGTATCTTGCCCAGAAGAATTTCAGTGAAAACACAATAGGGGAGTACTTAATTCATGTTGTAATGATGAGACTTCACAAAGTAATTCATGCAGTTGACCTGAGCTTTAACTTAAGTGTGGAAAAATGCTGCTGTGGAAGAGAAGTTCCACAGGATGCTGGTATATGTGGACACATGGAAATTCATGATGCCAAAAACCAGTGTCCACCGAGGAGACAGAGGAGAAATCAACTTTATTTGGATAAAGGAGAGACCCCTCTGTCTCCCTTGTGCTCATGGTGAAGAGAACAAGACTTCAATTGTGTAGAGATTTCAGTCGTTATGTGGTAAAATTCAAAGATACCACTATTGGTTGCATATTACTGGCATTTGCATCTGTAGTTTTGTTTCATTCTCTTATGTAGGAATTCTTTCCAGTGAAAGAACACGTAGTTTTTGAATCTACAATCACAACCACTGAGGTAATTTTACTAATCTAATATGCTCCCCTCTTTGTTTTATATTTCACATTTGCTTTCAGGTGTCAAGGGATGAGTTCTGTTTCAGTTAGGTTTGTGTAAATATCTTGCTCTCTCCTGACTTTGTTAGAGGCTTATTTTCATCTTGTGAATGTAGAAAGAAGTACAGGGGACTGAGTTGGACTGGGAAGGAAGGGGAAGTAGGAATGGTAGTTCTCTGTAGCCACAGTAGTTTTGATTGGTATTCCTGCCTTCCATCAACTCCTGCCTTCTCTGTATGTGTAAAGATATCAAATCTGTGCCTAAACACAGACTCCCTTCTGAGGCCATGATTTGACTTGCCATTTGCACATATTTTTCATCACCTTTATCTTCAGTCCACTAGACAGTTTTCAGTCTTTTCCACAGATTCTCTTTGTGGCACTTCCAGGCTATGAGTTCTACGTTTTCTTTGGGAGTGGGGAAGTATGCTGTCTTGGAAACTGAAACAGATTGTTTGAGAAACTATTCCCCAATTTGCTAATTCCTGTAATTATTTCACAGGGACTCTTCAAAGAATTACCATAGATTCTGTAGATCTTTGCTTAATTGTGTCCCACTGACTTTTTTCACCCCAAGATACTTTTTTGGATCATCATTTTGATGATAATGATCTCGAGTTAGGTTTTGGACAGTGATGGCTAGAAGTTCCATGCTATATTTTGGTGGGAGATTTTTGGTTGTTGTTTTTATTTTTATTTTTTGGGGGAGGTGGTTGTTTGGTTGGGTTTTTTTAGTGGGTTTTCGTGGTTTTTTTTTTTTTTTGTTTGTTTGTTTGTTTTTTTCCCCTTGGTTGTATGGTTTGTTTGTTTGTTTGTTTGTTTGTTTGTTTGTTTTGGTAATCTTTTGGAATTTTTTGGCACAGTGAATTATCTTGACTTGCTTGTTTTTTGTTGCTCTTGTAACGTACTCTCTGCATAGGGTAGTGTGTAATGTGTGTTTGTGCTTACCCTATAAAATTCTGTACTGTTGTAAGGCTTTTATAATATCCCAACTGTCTCTATGGGGATTTTTTGCAACAGATATGTTAAAAACTTCAATTTCTACACCTTCTTAGTCATTAACTTGGGTTTCTTGCAAGTTTCATTTATTTTAGTTTATTTTAAAATCACAAAAATCTTTATTTTCATAGTCTATTAGGTTGATCACTCTCAAACCAAATTGCATCTTTTAGATATCTTCTCCGAAGCTTTAATAGTGTTTGTGCATTTTTAAATGGAGATTTAAAAAACTTACAGTTAAAAACATGAAGTATTTCTAGTACAGATTTTTGCCCATTCTTTATATTCGCACTGTTATGTGAAATCCTGAATGATACTGGGGTGGTTCAGAAATAATAGAAATGTTAGGGTTTTTTTTTGTTCAGCTGCTTTCACATGGCAAGAGAAAACAAATAATTTTTGAAATCCAGTTCTCTCTTTCTTCCTGTTAAAACTCAGCACTGCAAATATATAATTTTCTATGAATATTCACATCTTTTGCTGTTCCTTTTGTGTGTCTGTTCACACTAGGATTTATTTACACACCATGTCTAAACAGGATGATTAAACTATGCACAGGAAATACTTTTCAGAAAAGTACATACTTTTCTGTCATGAGGTCATAAGTAGTTCAGTGGATAGCTCTGTCCTGAAAAAATAGACATGAGTGGAATGGTTTTCATTCAAACCTCCAACATCTGCTTTTCCCCTGTTCTTTCTTACTCTGTGAATGCTCTTGTTTCTTTGCGGTCATAACTGCCATTGTAACCCAAAACCAGTGGATTTGGATTTGGATCTACTTTTTAGATTTTCCTTAAGTGGTCTGCATTCTGAGGATGGAAGTACTTACATTGCATCTGATGTCTTTCCATTAACCTGCTTTGTAAAGCTTTATCTTACATTGTTTGGAAAATTACAAGGAAGATGGAGATGTGGATTTAATTGCCTTCGCCTTCTTTCTTCTTCTCCCCTCCCTTTGCAGGAGGAGCTTTTAGTAATTTTGAGGGCACTGATTTCTAATAATGATTGTGATGCCTTTCTTCTGCCTAGCCAAGCTGTACTTTGGTGGTATTCCAAGAAGGATTAAAATTCTACCAGGTGTTGACAGGTGTGTTCCAAGAAGTAATGTATTATTCCTGATTCCCAGGCAGGTTATTGGTTTTGCTGGTAGTGCCCTTGCTCCTCTCCTGCCTCAGAGAGAGCTCTGTGGCTCCCTTGCTGCCTGTCTCAGTATTACTAGTATAATTTTTATTAACCTCTTTCCCTTGAAGCAAAACTCTGTTTTCACACTTGGTCACAAACATAACCTGTTGAGAAAAGATTTTTTTTTTATTCTGTTCACTGCATCAAAGTGGGTTTTAAATTGCTCTCCTAGTTTCTCTTTTTTAAAAGATCAAGCAGGTAGGCACAGTGACAGGTAAATTCTTGAAATTCCCAATTCACTGACTTTGCAGTATTCAAAGAAGACAAGAAGAGCTGTGATTGTGGTGAACCTGCAGAGCTGGTTTGTGCCCTACATAATGTTTGACACTTCTCTGAGAGATGCAGAAGAAATTGCATTTTCTAACCTGCCTCTGCCTTCTCTGTCTCCAGAGGATTTCCTGCTTACGCAGTAACCAAAACGATTGCTGGAGGAGGATTCTGAGTGTTTTATCCGGCAGACTGAATGATGCAGAAAGATTATGAATCCATGGGGAAGCTAGTTTAACGAATTCTGTTTTCCTATTGTGTCTGTACAAATTTGATATTGCTTTGTAATTAAAGTTGAATCTGCTTCTACAGGATATTGTTTTTCTCATTTTGAGCTGTGATGCTTTGCCCATGCGTTCCTGAAATAGATCAGCTAAATGTATGCTTAAGAAAGGAGGGAAAGAAAAGGGAAAGTACTGTCATCCAAAAAGTTCAGTGGGATTCCTGTAGCAGTATTTCTTTGCAGGAATACCATGCATTGAGTTGTCTTGTTGAGAGAGGCGTTTCTGCTTTATGAACAAGATAATTGTATATTTCAGTTCAAAGTAAACATCATTCTGACACAATTCATGAATGCTAGATACACTGGAATAAACAAAACACAATGCTGTCTCGAGCACTCTGTGGTTCATGTTGTGCCTGCTTTTGCACATCTTTCAGCTACATCAGAGATCAAAATGAACTCCAGCACTTTAGGGCATGTGGGGAGGATTTTAGACAGTCTGGAGGAAAGTGTGTCTGTAAAGCCTTAATGATTGCTCCTTCATCTATGCAGATTTGCTTTTACTGGTGCCAGATCTGGTGTAATATTGATGACATCCTTCACCTTATTAGTGGCCCAAAGAAAAAAGAGCATATGCTGGTAGTCAAATTTTGTTCATTATATTGAGAGACCACAAATGTTGAAGGCTACAAAAAGGATGTGGGCTACAGCTACAGATTTGGCATGGAGCATGCTTCCTGTTAAGTGAAAGAAAAATGTTTACAGCTCTGATTTTGTGCATTGTGCAAATCCCATGGCTTAGCTGGTGTGAGATTTGGTTAAGCAAGTTCTAGAAGAGTTCTCTGACAGTGAGGCAACTAATAAAGTGTTGAAAGATATAATGGTAAAGTTATATTTTGAGTGACTGCGTTTATCCTTGAAGGAGTATGAGAGTGTGTGGAGGTTCAAATTGCCTGGTGCTTTCCATCTGCCTTGGTCTTGGTCTGGAGGTTTGATGAAACATTTGGTATTTAGGACACAGAAGTAGTAGTTGATGAAAAAATAGGCATGAGCAATAGGAATGTTTAGCCAGACTGAGCAGTATTAAAGGTCAGTTTTATGGACTTACAATATGAAATTGCAGAATGCCTGAAGTTAGTCATTGCCAGGGCTGGCTGATTTGGTCTGGTCCCTCAGAGAAAAAAAGGAATAATTCCCATTAATTATGTGGGACTATTCATGCCCTAATGTAGAGACATTATAGCATTCCTATGGGGCATGCTGAGATGTGTAGATTTTAAGGAAAAAAGGAGGTTTTAAAGATAAAAGCTACTGTTGGGAGGGAGGCTGTAATGGCTGTTTAATTTGGAGCGCTTTCAGAGTACTGCAAAAATGACTATAAAATTCAAAAATCTGAAATAGAACACTGTCCCGTCTTTCCATGTGGATACATTCACGTGGGAATATGTTCTCTGAGATCTGTATTTCAAAAGAAACATTTAGTTCCTCAGGTGACTGTGTGGGATAGAGTGTCTTTCACTGCACTGGAGCTTGTCTTCTGCAGAGCTCATGAATGAGAATGTACTTTGCTATGAGTAGTGTGGAAAAATGAATTACCATTCTTATTCATGGCCCTCCTTCTGAGCCTCTCCTGTTTTGCAGAGAGAGGAGATGTAGCTTGCGTTGATCACAGCAGAGCTTTTGTACTCCCCCCAGGTTCGCAAGGTCACTGTGTCCCTCCACAGTGCTCAGGAGAGAAGTAGACATGCAGGCTGCTTCTACATTGCCACTGCTCCAGAGCTGGTGGGGTTTAATTGAAAAATTTGCTTTTCTGCTGTGCGGGGTAGATACTGTGTCCCCGAGGAATGTTAAGCATTAAGCTTTTCTGTATCTTTGCCATTCTCACAAGCTGTGACCTTGTGTAGAGCAGTGTTGCTGCCAGACCTCAGGCACACCAGATCATCTGAAGCACTCTATTTTTCAATATTGTTTACAAGACAACCATTTGGGAATACAAATAGAGAGCACAGCACAGGAAGCATTCAGAATTTCCAGAAATCACACCATATGCCTCTTAGGGCTTATAATTTGGTGAAAGCAGAATTGTGTTCTTTCAGAACCCACTGTTCCTCAGAATTGTCACAGATTATCAGTCTACCCTTTTCTTCTTTTTTGCAAAAGGGGTTAGTAATAATTTTCCTCCATAGTATTAATTTCTCTACCATATTTCCATTTTATTTTTGCAGGATTTGCCATTTTTGATTGAAAATGTATGTTGTCAAAGTTTGAGCAACTTTCATTAAGAATATCTGTTTTTTAATTTCTGTAATTTAAAACAGCCACACCAGACTACTAACACTCAGATGCTTTGGTTATCTCTATATGTGTAATGAACGCAAGCAGCTGAGGGCCAACATGCAAATTACAGCTTGAAACAGAATGAAACATGTGGAGTGCATTTCGTTGGGCAGTGACAGCAGTGTTTACTACATTATCACATTATCACAATAGTGCCACAAAGCCTAAGGCAAGGATAAGGACCCCATTTTGCTATGCAAACACAAAGTAAGATGCACTTCCTTGTCATGTCTAAGGACACAGACACGGTGTAATAGTATATTATATATTTAAATAAAATGGCTTGCTGCCATTTCGATGAGAAGTTGTACTTGAATCTGTATGTGCTCTTGGTTCATGACAAATGGGAGGGAAAACACAGCAGACTGTAGCCTTTTTGGCAATACATATTAATATGTTCTATTGGATGGTGTTCACAAAGGCAGACAATAATTATTGAATGATCAAATGCAACTGAGTTGTTTTCTGAGCCAGTTCTCTGAGCCCAAGTCCTTAAACTGAGACAGTTGCCTAGATGCGCACCAGTAGGTGAAGAAATGACACAGGGCATTGTGGTGTGGTGGTGTCTGCATATTGCCATCTTTGCCAAGAAAAGAGGGATTGGAACATTATAATGAAATGTATTTTGCATTCAGTTTTTTCTCTGCAAAAGGTCTGACCTGGAAGGAAACACAGATCCTTGTTTTGGAAGTTCAAGAAATGTTCTGTGGGAGCTGAGAAGGATAGGTGATTGTTAGCCTCTTTCACTTGTGAGGAAGGAGACAAGGAGGCTTGAAGTGAGGGGGTCCTAATGGGGGAAAGGTGGGTGAAGGTTATCTGTAGATAATCAAATTCGTGGCCCTCTGCTGGACTTGTTCCATGTGTGTCTTGTCCTGAGGATCCCAGAACTGGACAAAGCACTCCAGATGTGCCTCACCTGGGCTGAGTAAAGGGGCAGGATCACCTCCCCTGACCTTACGGCTATGCTCTTTATGATGCACCCCAGGACACCATTTGCCTTCTTGGCCACCAGGGCACACTGCTGGCTATGGACAGCTTGTTGTCCACCAGGACCGCCAGTCCTTCTCCACAGAGCTGCTTTCCAGCAGGACATCCCAAGCCTGTACTGGTGCCTGGGGTTATTCCTCCCCAGTTCAGGACCTTGCATGGAATTTCAGAGAGTTCTTCTCTGCCTGTCTCTCCATCCTGTCAAGGCTGCGCTCTGGGGTATTGGCCACTGCTCCCAGCTTTGTGTCATCAGTGATCAGCTGAGGGGACATCTGTCCCTTTGTCCAAGTCATTGGACCCCGTGTTGAACCTTGGGGACACTCCTTGTGATAGGCCTCCAACCAGACTCTGCCACTGACTGTCACCTTTTGGGGTCTGCCATTCAGCCAGACCACCTCCTTCTCAATCCACCTCCCCATCCACTCATTAGGATGGTATTCCTGAATTTGCCTTTTAGGATATCATGGTACCTAGAGCCTTGCTGAAGTTCAGGTAGACAGTATCCACCACTCTCCCCTCATCCATCCAGTCTAGGATGTTATCAATTTGGTTAAGCATGATTTCCTTTTGGTGAATCCATGCTCACTACTCTTTATCACCTTGTCTTTAACATGCCCAGAGATGGTGTCTAGAATGAGCCATTCCATCGCCTTTCCAGGGACTGAGGTGAAGCTGACTGGTCAGTAGTTCTCTGGATCCTCCTTCTTGCCCATTTTGAAGACCAAGGTGACATTTTCTTTCTTCCAGTCCTCAGGCACCCCTCCTGGTCACGAGGATTTTTCAAAGATGATTGTGAGTAGCCCAGTGACAGTCTCTGCCAGGTCCCTCAGCATTTGTGGGACTCCCATCCCTCCTGTCAGGGTCCATGGACTTGTGAATATCATGTTTACCTAAGCAACCTCTAACTCAATCTTCCTCAACCAACGAAAAGTCTTTCTTCCTCCAGACCGTGTTCCTGGGTCAGGGATTCCTGAGGGCTGGTCTTGTAAGAGAAGACTGAAACAAAGATGGCATTCAGTATCTCTGCTTTCTCTGCAGCTTCTGTTGTAATAGTTCCTGTTCCACATAGAAACAGGCTGCCACTTCCTTTTTCTTCTTGATGTATTGGAAAAATCTCTTCTTGTTATCCTGGATGTTCTTGGTGGGATTAATTCCAAATGGGCCTTGGCCTTCCTTGTTGCATTTTTACGTACTCTGACAACAATAATATATTCAGCCCAGGGGGTCTGTCCCTGCTTTCTCCTCCTGTATATGTCCTACCTATGTTTGGTTTTGAAAGGAATTCCTTGCTCATTGTGCACTGGTCTTGAGCTTGGATGATGTGATCCTTGAATATTGGCTCTCCAGGATCCTCCTTCCTTGTAGAGTATGTTCACATGAAATAATTCAAAGAAGGTCCCTGAAGAGACTGAAGTTAACCCTGCTGAAGTCCAGTGCTGTTTCCTCCTCAAGCAGTACAGGATTCCATGGTCTTCCAAGGTTGCACAGCCTTCACATCTGCAAAAAGATTATAACTTTATTATATAGTATAAGGTCCAGCAACACAGATTTTCTGGTTGGCCCTTCCATCACCTGTAGCAGAAAGTTGTCATCAATGCTTTCCAGCCACCTCTTGGATTGTTTGTGCTTTGCTGTGCTGTGCCTACAACAGATGTTAGAGTGGCTGAAGTCCCCCATGAGAGCCAGAGGCTTTGACTATGCAAAGGAATATGCAGAAGCAGGAGACCATGAAAAAAATCTTTGCATCATTTTTTGGAAAGATACCAGTGCAGCAGAATGGCATTTGGCAGGCTAGAGGATATGATAATGGGATAATATAGTCACATAATAACAATAATGAAATAATGCCTTCATTTATTATACTTTTGTCTGCTTAGGGGTTAGGCTGAATAATGATTATTTGTAGTAAGAATATGATTCTAGGAAACAAAGTAGGTGTGTGTTATGAGAGCATGAACTTTGTCATACTTCAGAATTAACTGAACAAGTAAGAGGTTTTTAAAAGCATTCCTTGACAGGCCAAGGATGTATGAGGCTGTGAAGCTGGTTGTGTATAAGGTGTACTTCCAAGAAGGTAATAAATCTCTGGACGCTTAGCAGTGGAGTCCCATTTGCAATTAATAAATGATATATCAGTACTTCTTTGCTTTGAATTTGGCATGGAGAATTCTGAGTGGTGGCTACTGCCCCGTTGCGTGCTGGCAGGGTCACAGTCTTCTGGATGATAACCTAGATTTAAATTTTCCGTGCTTTGGGATTGTCTCTAATGTTATCTACATGTTTGAAAGGTGAGTTTCAGCTCTACTGAGCACTTCAATTACTACAAAATTGCTATATTTTTATACAGCAAATCATACGTACTCTGACCTTGAGAAGAATGATTTTCAATTCTTACAAAAATATTACACTTTTTGGCAATCAAAAGTGGCTGGCATCTCTAATGTGAAAATTTTAATGTGAAAAACTCAGGGGTTTAGCAAAGTGTTAGGAAACATTGTATAAGGAGAAAGAGCAGGTGAGCTGCTTATTGACTTCCAATGTAGTTTGCTGTTTTGGAGAAAAAAGTTGAGGTGTTAGGGAAAATGAAACTCCATTTAGGGGGAAAAAAAGAGGTAAGTATTTCTATTGATTTGTATAAGGTATTTGACTAGCTTAAGTTGAATTAGACTAGATTAGTTTACTGAACTAGACTAGTTAAAATTAGACTAGGTAACAGGCTTTCAGCATGAGGCAATCAGCTTATATGTTAGGGCTGAAAGACAGCAATATAAGGAACGTCTGTTAGAAAATTATGAAGTTATATAACTTTTATACTTTTGAATTAACATTTCACTGTTAGTTTTAGTGTGATTTAAGATTGTGGGGTGAAGAATGCCAACTCACTGTGTCAGTTTTCTATTCTTGTACTAATATGTGAAGGAAAATAATGGTTACTTCATTATTCATTAACTACTGAGAGATGTTATGAATAAGGTTCAATGTGGTAAACCTGATTTATGAAACTGATTTTCTTTTTTGCAGCAGATTTCTCCTTAACTTCTTTGGCTAATCAGAAGAGAGGTAGATAGTGCTCTCCTTACTGCTGATACCAGAGATGTAGGAGAGGGATATTCAAATATATGTACCTTTCATTGCATCTAAATTTTGATGTACTGAAAATGTTTTCTTTAATCACTTATAAGTAAGCTGTGTGTTAGCTTACATGTTCATTAACTACAAAAAATGAATTGAGCCAATGTCTTTGAATTTGAAGGCACATAAGTTTAGGTGGTACTGATGCCAGTAAAGTAAGCATATAACTAATTGGATGTGTATATGCTTGTCCAACTCCTAGCAGAGTGGATTTGGGGGGAAGTTAGAAGTTATGTGTAGTGCTTTACAGCTAATCTATGTCACTGTGGGAATAGGGTTATGATTTGCATCAGCTTTAGGCAAAATCATTCCATGAATAATATACAGAGCTTGCACAATTTTTTAAATTTTAGATTAAGGCGTGTACAACTTCTGTTTGTTTAACCAGTTAAAAACATCTCCTTGAACCAAATCTTCAATGCAAAACATCATGCAGGAAGTAGATCAGTTTTCAGGTGCAAACCGCTTCAAAAGCTCAGGGCAAGAAACAGAATTTTATATGTAGCAGTTCTGGTATGGAGAAATGGTTAGCTTTTTTGGAAAAATTACTCCAGTGTGCAGTAAGGTGAGTGAAACCAACTGAGTGGTTCCAAAGCAGTCAATGAAAGCAACATGGTGGAGGATGTATGGTAGATACATGGATTGTCCATGAATCACCTTTATTTTTTGAATTATGAATTCAAGAAATTAATGCTTGGAATCTGGAACTGCACATGCACAGTACATAAAAGCTGCTGCTCTGAAATACATGTGCATTCTTACAGTTTTGTTATGCTTTCACTGAAGAGAGTCCTGGGTCCTTTTCTCAGAGTGGTGGTGGTCTTAATTTTTTCAAACATACTGTAAGTGGTTTCTCAGCTTGATGGGTTGAAGTTAACAGAGATCTGGAATATTGTATCCTGCTCTGGTGGTACAGAATTACTGACTTCCAGCAAGAACAATAGCTAATTTAGAAGTTTCACCTATTATCTTCAGCAAGGTTTCTTCAAGAAACGGAGGATTCACTACCTAAATCACATGAGCATCACATGAGCTTTGAAAGTTAATTTTATGCAACAATTCTGAACTGCTGTCAGGCCAAATAAATAATTTGTGTATTCTCACAAAGATAGTCTTATTCAAGCACTTAGAATGATGAACAAACTTGTTTGTTTTATGTTCTATGATAAAGCTGATTTTATGCCTGGTGCAAACAGATAATTAACTGGAGTTTCCTGTGATTATGTTAGTCCAGACTGTGATTCTGAGATGCAATCAAGGAAAAAGGGAAAGTTACAAACTCTCCTATTGTCAGAGTGTTATCAATAGTTGTTACTGATGTTTTACTTCATTTTCCCTGCAGAATATTAAGGATTAAATTATTAAATACCTAGTGGAATCTGGAATTTGAATTGTTTAATAGTATCAAAAAAAAAGAAAAATACAACCTTTTCAGAAATAACAAACCTTGGAAAGTATGTCTACTTTTTAATGGTATTTCCATATCCAACATTTACAACAATAGCTTTTCCTTGAACAATTACACAGATTGTTCACCCCAATGTCTTGTACAAATTTCAGAAACTGATAAGAACTGAAGAAAGAAGTCTTTTTTCCCCTTTGACACTATGAATGAAATGATAAGAAAAACATATAAGCCCAGGAACCAGGAATTACATGAAAGTAGTACTGTAGACAATCCACACCTCCAACTCATAGTTTAATTTTAATTAGTAGACATTTATTTTGTTTACTTTTCAGTTGAATTGTAGTGCCCATCCCATTAAAACAGAACACAAATGGAAATGATGTCTAGCTTTAGGAAGTCATCCAAATGGAAAGGGAAGTATTGAGTCCAGGCTTGGTGATATTTAATTACTTAAATAATTAGGTATGTATATTCAATATAATGGCATAGTTAAATTGGCGAACATTTGAAGATTAGCAATTACAGCAACTTATCTGAAGAAAAAAAATGCAAATATTAAAATGGATTTTTTTATTTTTTATGTCAGTAGTTTCCTGGTTGCTCTTTTAAATCCAGATGTCCTAGTACTAGCAAAGGTTTTTAGGTAAGTAGGAATCAGTACATCTTATTACTTAGTTGTAAAATAATTTATTTATTTATTTGTGCATTTCAATGTATTTATTTGTTTATTTTAAAGAAGCTCTATCCATATGAGGGGAGAAAATCAGAAAGCGTGTATGTGTCACTTGTGAGAATTTTTACTTTTTAATGGAACTCAGCATAATTTAGTGAAGATATCCTTCCTCAAGCAGTGTTACCCACTGCTAGTATTACCCACATCCTTTGTTATGAAGTTCTGCATTGAGTTATGCCTCAGTCATGTGCAGAAAGGACTTGTTTTTTTTACTATTTTTAAGGTGCTTTTTTTTAAGGCCATGCTTTTAGGTTTTTTTTAAATTTAATTGCTGTGGATTAAAATGATTCTGAAACTCCTTGAAGGCTGGAAGCTGCTATCATCTGCAATTTTCAGCTCAATTACATGGCTTCTGAACCAGCTAATAGTTTTAAAGAGAAACCTTTCTGGCCCTTCTGATGTGGGACTAAACTCTCAGTCATTTAACATCTCTGGCCTTGAATCGATTCCATCTGCGTGTGATGTCATAGGGCAGAGAGTGTTTTCATTTCCTCATACACACCTGCACACCTGCTGCTTGTAAGGATGTCCTGTCTCTTTGGACGGAGGCAGGACCCAGGTTTTGTTCTTGCTGAAGATTTTAGCAATCTAGTGTTAAGAACAGGAGCCATGGAATTGCTACATGTACCTCACACATCCCTTTGTGCCTCAAGATCTGATGGAGGGGTGCCAGTGGTGGCCTGTGGTTGTGCCGCCAGGGCTACTGGCCACACCCTGGTGGCCTCTGATACCTTGGCTGGTAGAGGTGTGGCTGCTTCCTTGCCTTGAGACAGAGGAAAGTGCTTCCTCAACAGATTGGAAAAGGATGGAGTTCCTTGAGAATGATGCTGAGGGGCTACACAGGATAGGGATAATTTGCCATACCACCTGTTTTAGGCAGAGGAGGTGTCTGTGGGGCAAAATCTGTGTGAAGCTGGGGGACTCCTAAATCTTTCTGGGTATAGGTCCATGAGGTGGGCATCTGAGACCCCAAGGACTCGCTTTGTTGTTGATTCAACAAGGACAAGATTATATTTTCATAGAAACATTTGAACTTTCTCTGACTTCATCCTCTCTGTGTGTTTCCTTATCAGTTTCACCGAGTGATTATTCTTTCTTTGGGACTATTGAAGACAAAGCAGTTTTACAAAACAAAGTCCTGTTTATGCCATTTCCAACATCTCAAATTGGCAACCGTCCAGTTACAACATAGAAATTTGGTGTATTTCCATTCTAGTCACTATAGGACGCCTCAAGGCATAATTGTAGCTTGAATATTAAGATGTGCTTACATTTTTAGTGTGGAGTAGTGAGCAAGTTCTGCCAAAAAATATCAATGGAACATTTCTTTTTCAGTGTGGGATTCATATTTTTGTTCTTATTTCAGTCAAACAGTATATATTGGAAGTTTTTCCACAGTAGTATCTGTTCTATGGCTGGGGATATACTTCGGGTAGAAAGAGTCTTCAGGAATGGAACAGACACATTGGTTAAAGCCTTACTGAATACTTTAAACTTGCTTAACATAGTACTGGTGAAATTCAGCAAATCTGAACTGGGCCTTTGCCTCTTTGCTTTATGGATAATTCTTGTCCAGGTTTTAGGCAATCTTGTTATATTAATCTCAGCTCTCTAATTTATTCCTAATCCTTGTAGTAATCCAGAGGCATTTGCTTCAAAAATTTTTTATACTCTCAGTTGTTGGCCCTTTTTTTTTAAATTGCATGCTGAATGTATCTTCAGAAAAGGCAAAGTATTCACATTCATATATAACATTGCAAGGTCTGTATTTTCCACTGTAGTCAATCTGTGGATAAAGAATCAAGTCTACCAGAATCCTCCCTGGAATTCTTTGGTTTTTAAGCACCTCCTCTGAAGGGCACAGGGGCAACAGTTCCCAAATATCACCTGTGAAGCAGGCGAAAACAGAGGGCTGGCTTGGCTGAACAAGGATCTTTAGTTGATAAGGCAAAAAAAGGAAGGTGTAAGCCAAATGAAGGAAGGTCAGGTGATGTGGAAAGTATAACAAGGTGCTGCTTCTCACTGTAGGGAGAAAATTTGTGTGGCCAAAGCTCAGCTGGAGTTGAAGCTGGCTAAAACTCTGGGGGACAAAAAAAAAAAGAGTTTTAAAAAATGTATTAATAGCAAAAGGCAGTGCAGAAATGCTATTGGCCTGTAACAGAATGAGAATGGCTACCTCATGAACTAGAGTTCATGAGGTAGGGTTAGGGTTTGGGTTAGGGTTAGGGTCAGGGTCAGGGTTAGGGTTGTTAAATGCCAGAGTTAAATGCTTTCTTTGCACCTGATTTCAACACTGACGATGACCTCTGGGAGTCTCAGTGTCCTGAGATGGAGGACTGTGATGTGACAGTCATAAACCCCCAGTTGACCCTGGAGTTGTTTGGGATCTGCTGCTACAGCTGGCTCCCTACGAATCTATGGGACCTGATGGGATTCATCTGACAATATTCAAATACTCAATACTGCTGGTGTCATTGCGAGGTCTCTCTCAATGATTTTTCAGTGATCTTGGGAATCTGAAGGTTCCTAGTTGACTGAAAAATATCAAAAGTACCGATTTTCAAGAAGGATGAAATGAGGACTCTGGAAGTTACAGGCCTGTCAGTCTCACTTCATTGACTGGTAAAATTATGGAGAAGATTATTCTGGGAATTACTGAAAAGCACTAAAGGGTGATGCAGTCACTGGTCATAGCCAGCATGGTTTTGAGAGCAAAGACTAAACTTCTGTCAAACCTAATTTTCTTGTATGACAATGCCACCCACCCAGCTGATCAAGGGATGCCAGCTGATAATACTGGGTTTCAGAAAAGACTTCAACACTGTGTCTCTCAGGATCCTTCTGAACAAAATGTCCAGCCCACAGCTGGATAAAAACATCATGGGATGGGTGAGAACTGGTTCATGGGTCAGGCACAAGCGGTTACAGTGAATGGGGTGACATCAGACTGGGGACCTGTCACTGGTGGGGTTCCACAGGGCCCCATCCTCAGCCCTCTGCTCTTCAATATCTTCATGAATGACCTGGACACAGGACAGGAAGGGATACTGAGCAAGTTCACAGACCATAGAAAACTGAGAGGAGCTGTTGACTCTCTTGAGGGCAGAGAGACCCTGCAGAGGGACCTTGACAGATCAGGGGTCTGGGCAATCACCAAGCATGTGAAATTGCACAGGTGACAAAATATCTGCTTCAGTGGAGGAAATGAATGACTTGTATGGCTCAGTTTCAGAGCCTGGACTGGTTCTGAATTGGCAATTGCAGATATATTTCTTCTGTTGCTGTTGCCTCATTTAGCACGGTATTGTGACTTTTCAACTTGAAGCCAGTACTGTTCAATCTGTCACTAGCTGACTGTTTTTAACCTGTTGCTCTCTTGCTCTTCTTTCCCAACTCTCCTTTTCCCTGCATACAAACTCATTTTGAAGCTGAGATGTACTTTTCTGACACACTGAAGACGGATTATATATTTTGAATGCACGTTCTCGTAGAAGGTGATTTGTAGATAGATTATAAAAGTTTCTTTCTTGAGGGCTAAAGACAGCACCGCTGGAGTGGCTCACAAGGACCAACTTCCCAGACAAGCTCCATTCACAGGCTTTGGGTGAAAATCTTGTATCCTGATGATAATCTGTAATTATTTTATGAATCACAATGACTTGGTCATTGAGATATTTACTCTGTGAATGTTACAGTTAACAAAGAGCTGCATAACTAATTTAAGCCTACTGAAAGTAGACTTGATTAATTCCCTATCCAAAAGGACAGGCATCAGGGAGTCGTTGCTCTGTGCTGATTCCAGCTCTGCAATGCCAAAAGGCACTGCATGTTTTCTAAGCAATTGGGAACTGAAGCAGCATGTTACAGCTACTTCCTAAAACCCTGGTAGAGCGGGGGAAGAATTTCCTGCCAGAATTTAAGAGGCACTGCATATCTGGGCCATTGGTGGAGCCTTGACAAAGTACAAGCTGGCTGTGGACCAGAATCTGCCATTTAAAATGATTTTATGCCTCGTTTAACATGCTGGAAACCCATAAGCAGCAGCAATCAGTAAGCAAATAGAATTGTTCAGCATCAGCCACTGCTTTCTGAAGAATTAATTTGGAAAAAATGTCAAAAAGATGTACGGTTTTATACATGTAGCAGGTTAACTTTTGTGTTTTGTGCTCTGCTGAGCAGATTCTGCTGTCATTTTACAACATATTGCAGCATTATAGTAAAAAAATGAAACTGCAGTCTCCTCTTACTGATAGTCACCTTCTCTTTTGCTTTCTTACTCCTATATATTTTGTGCTTCCTTTGTAAAGTCTCCTTTCAGTAATTTTAAATGATTCTTACTGGTAAATCTTACTAAGAGAAAATGGAAAGAAGGAAAGAGAACCATGACTGAGTGAGAGCAAGAAAAGTAAGAAATTAAGAAGAATGTAGAAAGTGATACTTTGATCAGAAACTGGATTTGAAAAGAAAAGCACCTACTTCTAAAACTTTAAAAAAGCATAACAGATGGGAGGTTGCAACTTTTTATTGTTTTCTTGTTTAACTTCTGTCAATTAATTCAGGATATTTTCAAAAGGTCATAATTTTTTTTAATTGCTGGACTGTTGAGTTGAACTTTTCTGTCTCCTTTTTGGATAATAAGTACTTTGTGCTATTAAGAAATTTTTCATCCTTAAAGAATGAGAGAACTGCATTGGTGGCATTTTATGCATTTAATTATAGAATCATTTAGGTAGAAAAAGGCCTATAAGATCAACAAGTCCAGCCATAACACTAACACTGCCAAGTCCACCACTAAATTGTGTCCCTTGTCTACATGTCTTTTAGAATACCTCAAAGGTTGATATTCTCAACCACATACCTGGGCAGCCTGTTTCATGATGAAGTATGTCCAATCCAAACCAGCCTTTTAGAATTGATTAGTAGTACATGAGTAAAAGTTGCACCTGCAAGCCTGGCTAAAGTTCAGCTCACATCTTTAGAGCAATTTTCATAAGTCCATTGTCCCAGAGTCACCTTGACTCCTCCCTCTTGTGTTTATGGCACCTCCCTTTTTTGTAGAGGGGTGATAGAAAGAGCCATTTCTAGCAGGGGGCAGAATCTGCTGCTGTGTAGGTCAAGTCTCTGTATTAGTCAGCTTCTCTCTTCAGCAAAAACATAAAATAAAATACAGCATGTGGGAAACTACAGACATGACCAGCTGAACTGTGGCCAAGTTGCATGCTAGCAAAAGACAGCATCTGCTGTGTAATTCTTATCAAAAAACAATACTAATCTCATTGGGTCGGTATTTCACGTGATCTAATTTTCTCCTTTTAGCTCAATAGGCATGGTTATACTGTTTGCTAGGCAAGATATGTACTATTAAGATTAACTGAAAAGCCTTGGCATGGTAACCAAATATGTGGAGAAGATGGTACATGGTAACTATGGAGTCTCAACACAACAATGCATAAAAATTCAGGGCATTTCAATACTGTACTGAAACTACAGTACTGAAATTCAGTACCGTACAATTAAGTACTGTAGCCAGATGCAAAGTAATTTGAATCAAGTGATTTATTTAAAAATGTGATAAGGGGAAGAAAATAATTCGAATATTGAATACCAGTGTCCTGGTTTTAGCTGGGGTAGAGTTAATTGCTTCTCAGTAGCTAGTATAGTGCTGTTTGGGACTCAGCTAGAGAATAGTGATGATAATGCTACTACACTGCACGGAGCTGTTGACACCCTCAAAGACAGAAAGTCCATGCAGTGAGACCTCAGCAAGCTTGAGATCAGCGATCACCAACTGTATGAAGTGTAACAAAGACAAGTGCTGGATTCTGCACCTGGGATGGGGCATTCTCTGGGGATTGGGGAATGAGATGCTGGAAAGCAGTGCCATGGGAAGGGACCTGGGTGGCCTGGCAAGTTGAATATGAGCCAGCAGTACCCTGACAGCCAGCAGGGACAGCCCTGTCCTGGGAGGCATCAGGCACAGCATTGACAGCTGGGCAGGGGAGGGGATTGTCCTGCTCTGCTCTGGGCTGGGGTGATCTCTCCTCGAGTCCTGGGGGCTCACAAGTGTTTGGGTGCCACAATATGAGAGAGACATTTAACTGTAAGAGAGCATCCAAAGGAGAACTATGAAGGTGGTGAAGAGCCTTGAGGGGAAGCTGTATGAGAAGTGTCTGAGGTGACTTAGTCTGTTCAGCCTGGAGGAACAGCTTGAGGGGAGAGCTCATTGCAGTCGACATCTTCCTCATGAGGGGAAGAAGAGAATTCTGGGGTCTCACCAGAGCAGAGCAGGAGGACAGAATCCCCTCCCTCCCTTGCTGCCCACGCTACTTTGGATGCAGCCCAGGACACGTTTGGCTTTCTGGTCTGGGAGTGCCCATGGCTGGGTCATGCCCAGCCTCTCATCCACCAGCAGCACCAAGTCCTTCTTCCCAGGGCTGTTCTGATCTGTTCATTCCCCAGCCTTTATTGATACTGGGGGTTACCCTGATCCTGGTGCATAACTTTGTACTTGATCTTTTTAAACTGCATGGGATTTCCATGAGCCCAGTTCTTGGGTTTGTTCAGGTCCTTCTGGATGGCATCCTGTCCTGTGGGTGTGTCAGCTGCATCACCTGTCTTAGTGTCATCTGCGAACGTGCTGAGACTGTATTTGATCTTACTGTTTGTGTCATTGACAAAGGCATTAAAGAGCAGCAGTCACAAGATGGAGCCCTAATGGACATCACTCATCACTGGCCTCCAACTGGATATAGAGCCATTGACCACAACCCTCTGTCTCTGTCCATTCAGTCAATTCTTTATTCACTGAATAGTTCATCCATCACATCCATGTTTCTCCAGTTTGGAGATAAGTATGTCATGTTGGAGGCCTTACAGAGGCAGATGACATTTGTTGGTCTTGTGTTGATTGTTGATGCCATGTCATAGAATCCCACTTTATTGGTCAGGCAGAATCTGGCCTCAGTAAAGCCATATGGCAGCTTGGGATCACCTCCTTGCCTTTTATGCCCCTTAGCAAATCTTCAAGGAGGATCTGCTCCATGATCTTCCCAGACACAGAGATGAGGCTCCTGGGCTGTAGTTCCCTAGATCTTCCTTTTAAAAATGGGGGTGATGTTTCCCTTTCACTCCATGAAAACACAACATAGTAGTTTTTTCAGATGAACTATGTATCAAGGCTTATGGGACAAAGAAGCTGTGAACTACCTGCTCTACATTCTGATAATTCCTTGATTAGTGCACCTCATTTTAATTCACAAATTTAACTTTCCTGAACATACTGCTGTGCACCAGCAGCAGCTCACTGTAAGCAATGGTTCAATTTCTCAGCCAACCAGTGAAATATCTTTGAAGACATATACTACATCAAAACCACTAATCTACATCAACAAATAACAGGATTAAAAATACATCAAAACAGAAACTCAAACATAATTAGTCTAAAGAGGCCTCCCTTCTCCCCCCATGCTCCCACTTGCAGTCTCAAGAGCTGTTGTAAATGACTATATGCAAAAAAGCTCTTTGTACATATGGATGCTGGAAATATTTCTCCCTCACAAACTCTTCATGAAGCCCACATATATACAAACCCTAAGGCATAAACAAAACATCTGAGAAGCATGGTCACATCAGAGTTCCCCTGACTTGCACATTTAAGAACTGACAGAGGCAAGAGGAAGAATGATTGTAGAACATTCCTCCCACAAACACTAAAAATAATTTTAAAAATACTGGATGAAATATAGCTAAGAAAAGGAGAAAATCTATTTTAAGACAGAAGAACTTTGTTTCTGTCAATGGTGATTTCTGGAACATGAAGCAGTACACCTCTTAAATTTTGAAACACTGTTGTTGGTTAATACAAGATACATCCAAAAAATGTAGTACTTTTGATTACAGGAAAAATAATATCTGTCACATTAAAAGAGTTTTGTATGCAGCACCTTTAACAACTTTTATTAAATATCACCGTTGCAGGATCATAGAAGAATAGAATTTTCAGCACACCAAATGTTCCTCTTGTATTGCACTTCCAACGGCTAGCGATATATGGTGATACCACTGCAACAGTTCTCATAATCAATCTCAATTATGTTTGCTTTTCCTATTACCCTCCCCCTTTTCCTTTCTAATGGAAGCAATTAGCTTTCCTAAGAACAGCAGTTAGGGGATACACAATAAAGCTAAAAAAACCCTCACCAGTTCCAGCCATAATCACCATTGTATGAGTATTAACAGATATCACAGTAACCTCAAATTTTAAAATATTAAGTACTTCAGAGGTCAACAGTCCAGTGATGCTCCAGCAGGACAAGGGTAACAAATGCTGGTGCATTTCGATATTATATTTTGAACTTCTGAATTTTAGAGGTCTGATTCTAGCATCTAATGCTTATAATTTGAGATTTAATATACTGGATAGGTTAGAAGTCCAACTTTAGAGTAATTTAAAATATGTATATTTAGGAACATGGTGATAGCATAAAATACTGTCATTTGGTCTCAATTATCCTTACTTCTCCCTTCTCTTTTTGCCTCATCTTAGCATCATGCACTACAGAAAAACCTTTTTGCAATTTTAAAAATGCTAATTCTTTTTAGATGCTAATTCTCATTACAGAACATTTTTGTAATGGATAAAAGTCTTGCTCCCAGTTAGCCCCTCTAGTAGATGATCCCTAAAACTGTGATGTCCTACTGCATCTTCATGGATAATTTACTACTTGTGCTTGTCATCTGCTTGTCAGCTTGTCATCTGGCTATGCAAGAATGGCAACTGCCCCCAGAAATGGGGACTGTGCCTGCTTGCAGGAGCAGCTCCTCAGCAGGAATGCTTTGACTACATCACCAGTGCTGTGAGCACACTCACACTGGATGCTCTTGAACAGGATTCCTAGGTGAGCTTCAAATGCCATGGCCTGACATCCTCTTGCCTTAGGACAGCTTCTGTTCGCTGGGCTGAACCATCAGATGGAGCAACAGCTCAATATGGATTCTGTGGTGTAAATTTTGGTTTAGTAGAGAGTAAACCTACTCATAAGTTTCAGTTGTTAGCATTGCTTTGTTAAATACCTTTTTTTGATGTCAATAGAGGTGCCTCTGTCTGGAAAAAAATTCCAGAATTAAAACTGTGTCTGCTCCTCCTCCCTACACATACATGAGCGTGTGCACACACAAGTGCACACACACATTTGCTCTCTCTGAATCTCCTCTTCATCTTTGGCCTGTAATAAATGCAACAAAGCAATCAGAGAAAATGGAAAATGGTTTGAAATGCGAGACTAACAGTGTCATATACATTTGAGTGAAATTCTTAAGAGTTGCAAAGGAGAAAAACACTAGCAGTAACATGACTTCAGAGACCAACAATCTTTTAGAATAAATTACCGCTTCATAAAATGCTTTTGGGGCAATCATCCCATTCAGCAGCCAAATTCATCTTTCCCTGTGTTTCTTCCAAGAAAAGCAGCAAACTGATTGTCCTCTGTATGACCCATAGGATTAGAAGCTCTCTTACAGGGCTTTCAGATATCTTCTCGGTTCTCCTGCAATTCTTGCTCTCATGGATCAAGCATGTTCATCTGGAAAAACAAACCCCTCTTTGGCCCTTATTTTGTAATAAATGCGTAATTTGTTACTACATAGTCAATATAGTTGATGTTACCTTTCATGCCCACCCTCCTCTGTACCTCTCTCTGATAATCTCTAAAGAACACTCAGATGACTGGAGCCCTGGTGCACTCCAGTGGCTGCTTCTAAAGAAAGGATTATAGGTAAGCCTCTACCTGGATTTACTGAGAGTGTGGGCTGTAAACTGACTAAAAAAAATCCTAATTAAGACTGTAAGGCTTCATACCTACTATTGTTTTAAAAAGTGCTGGACTCTTTGGTGTCAGTATTTTTATTTTCAGCATATCTAGACTTTGAGATTTTAAGCCTAGAAACCAATTTGGAACACCAACAATTCCTAAAGATTTTGATATAATTTCAGTTTGACAATTATTCTTAGCAATATCCACTAGACAATTGACTTTACAACATAAGATTTCTTATTTTCAGTTCTAGTTTCTTTTCCTCCTACCCCCACATTATTTTATACGTGTCCTTGCAGAATAAAAGGAACTAAAGCAAATGTGCATTCCAACTGGAAATTTTTAATCACAGCTTTCAAATGACATGCTGTGTTAATCTTCACTCTCTCTAGATTCAGATGCTAATATCAGCTAGAAGTATATTGAAATTACAAAGGCGAAAATATGAAGTAGTAGTTCTCCTGACCGATTTTGAAATAAGAGCAGTTTCCAGTGGGTTTGTAAGTGATTTTTTGATGTTTTGATTATTGAATTCTTCACCCAGATCTTCTCAGGAAGAGTGGAAGTTATAGGGGAATGCCATTTCTCAGAAAATATGCAATAGCCACTTGAGACCACGATAATTTAGAAACAGTGTTTCCTGATTTTCAAGTTAAGAGGAAGGTGGAATGGGAAAATACTGGAGCTAAGAAGGAAGATAATGAAACTGGTTTTTGCTAACATCTCCTGTTAGCAGCTGCACATTCTCCTTCTCTTAGGAGCAAATGCTACACCAGCAGTAGCAGCAAGACATTCAACATTTGGCATATATTAAAGTAACACAACGCAGTGCCAAGTAAAGAAACACCAGCAACTCAGAATGGGACTCTCCTGGCAGAAATTGAAGGATTGGTTGGATGAAATTCAAGTTTCTGCTACTGGCTTAAAATTGGCTATACTGCTTATCTAACTAAGAAAATTCAAGTACCAGCAAATACTGAACTAAACAAGGTGCCATTTTCTCAGTATAAACACTTGAAGTGTGAGGTGGAGTGTGCAAGCAGAAAAGCTAAACACACTTTATCTTTCTCCACTTATCACTTCATCACTTTTTATGACTTTGTCTTTTTCAGTTTTAAGTAATTTTAGGTTTTAAAATCAAATTTCTGTATCTTTACATCACTGGCATAACTGACTGTCATCATTTGAACCCAGATGGCAACTAAGCATCAGGCACACACTTGTTCACACCCCCATTTGGAACCCTACCCAGGTGGAATGGGAAGGAGAATCAAATGGAAAGCTTGTAGGTTGAGATTAGAACAGTTTAGTCACTGAAACAAAGTAAAAGATATAAAATTAATAGTTAAATTTTTTTTAGAAAAGGGATAAAACTCTAGGAAAAACAAATGATGTACAATACAACTGCTTGCCACCCATTGATGGATGCCAGACCCCATTCCCAAATACCTATCAGCCCCATTTCCAGGTAACTCCCCCACTTTATATACTGTGCAAGGTGTTCTGTGTTGTGGAATATCCCTTTGGCCAGTGTGTGTCACCTGTCCTGGCTGTGTTCCCTTACAGCTTTTTTTTTTGTTCATCACCTCACTGGCAAAGCATGTGCTTGATTTAGGATTACGATTGCCCCAAGAAACTGTGGATACCCCATCCCCAAAAGTCTTCCAGGCCAGGTTGGATGGGCCAGGTTGGATGGGCCCTGATCTTGTGAATGACATCCCTGCCCCTGGGATGATCTTTAAGGTCCCTCTCAACCCAAACCACTCCATGATCCTTTGGTTCTGTCTACTGTGCATTTTTGAACTTGCGGTTTCCTTCCTGTAGAAGTCTGTAGCCGCTGACCTTCTGAAGAATGTGTAGACACTGGTTTAGGAGGATCAAGAGGTAGTACATCCTTTTAATAGGTAGCTACTGATGTGATCCATTGCAGAACTGCTGACTGAGAAAGATCAGTGCTAACACTGTGAATTTTATATGTAGGTCAATATATTTGCTCCTCCAGTTCTGCATGAAAACATAAATTCTGTGGATTTTCTTGAGAAGCCGGCCTAAAGGAAAACACTCAAGCAGCAAAAGCCAAAGTCATGGTTGTGCTACCTTGTCTTTGCTTCCATTTTACGTGTGTTTTTACCTACTTCTCACAAAATTTAATGTGGTTTATTCTCTGTAGAAACCATTTTACAGATTTGAAAATGCTAAGCTATTCACCTCCCTTTAGACATTTATGCTTGCTAATGTGGAACTGCACTCCCCCACTTCTACTCCATGCTTCACATTGACTCCCTCTGGGGTAATTTACAAGTGTGTGCTTTTGCAAAATGTACAGTAATCCTGCTTTTGAAAGTAGTCTTTAAATTCCATACTAGTGTTCTTTTTAAAAAGACAATTTTGTGGAGTAAAAGAAATATTTTAAAACATGTAGACTATTCTCTGGGATCTGATGCCATAGCTATATCAGTGATCTTATTAGGCACCAATAGTTGTTTACTGAAAGTTTATTTAAGTAAATTTCAGGTATGCTGTTAGTTTGCCTCTTTGTATCAACTTTTATAGAGGTTTTTCTTTGTGCTAATGTCTTATATAAAATATTTGGTTATAGTAATTAGCCTTTTATTTTAAAGGAGCCTGCAAAATTTGAAGCAATAATAAAGTTTGCCTTTATCTGAAGTAGTCTTGTTTATCTCCATAAGCTGAATGACATCACTGTAATACAGGGTCATACTTGTTAATTTCTCATGCTTACACTTGAGAATTGGTATGCAAGTGGGAAGCTGAGTGAGTGGTGGGAGGCTTTTCTTCCTTCTCCCCAAAACAGTTTGGCAGAGCTTGCATAAGAACAATGTATGAGACCAATTGGACACAGGCTTCTATCATCCTTTAAGAACAGTGGACTTCTGTTTTATTCCTGTTTAATGCAACCTCTTTGGTATTTTTTACAGGGATTAAATTCCTAGTTCATGCGTGTTTCTGAAGAAAAGTGACTTACGGATGAAGAATAGTTGTTGGCTGATGTCACATCATATTTCTGCTAGGATGTTGGTGTGGAAAAATGCTGGATTTTCAGATGGGGTCACAAAATGGCATTTTGGCAAAATGTTAGTCTATTTGGGCTTGTTTTAAATAGTATTAACAGCCATGTGGCACTGAGCTGGTCGGGTCTGAAAGTGTAATGGAGAAGGGTAAGACAGAGGAAGTGAACAGTAAATATAAGCCTACACTGCCAAGCAAGGTACTTGTCTCTGTTGGCATCCTCTTGGAAATTTTTGAGTAGTTCCCTGGGAACTGGCTTGTAGTGGAGACAGAAGAGGATGAAGGAGGGATTTATGTGGACAGAGAGTATCTCTGAAAATTCACTTTAGTTTAGGAAAACCTTTCAAAGAGGAAAAACCCCCAAATTATAAGTACTGTCACTATGGTATTCAAAACTGGAGACTCACAGATTCTCAGGATATATATTAATGTGGGCAAGGAACTGAACTGGCCTTCATCAGGAGCCACTGAAATTCTCAGTCTTGGGCTCCCAAACTCAGTTTCTCCAACTGTCTCAAAATACCTTAGTAGTTTCCTGGCTGAAATAGGAAGCATTGTACTAATTACCATCACAAAGCTGCTCCAAGAGAATTGTGTCTGTTAATATTTATCGGAAGTGTCATGTGACAAAGATGGGTTCATGTATTAGGCTCTAAAATGAAGGATTGTAGAATTTTATCATACATTTTTGCAATGTGGTGATATATAGCAAATTTGTTAATGAAGTGGGAAGATGTTGTTTTACCTGGCTTCTGCAAAAAGATGCATAGAGGTCCTACAAAGGGACCCTGTCATCCAGATTGCTCTTACTTTGGGTGTTTGTGTTTCTCAGTCTGCTGAAGCTGGAGGCAAATCTTCAGCACTTCATCTCTGAGGAAACCACTTTTGTAGAGGTTTAACGCGTTCAATGGTGTATGTAAAGACTGTTTCCACTCTTTACATTTTACACATTTAAATCTTTAGAAGTTGTCCATTTCTTTTAAATCTCCATATATTAAGTAATAATTTTTAAAAAGAGGTGAGCCTCTTTTCTACCTTTAAAAAATTTGTATTTATGTTTTTATTAGAAACAGTTTCTATCAGCAGCAATTACTTCACCTCCTTATTTTGTAAATCTATGAACTGTAGGACAGATCAATGAGAATCTAGTGAAAGTGGGAAGACTACAAATCACTTTATTGATTTTTAATTTTTTTTTTTGTTGTTGCTGGAAATGCTAAACAATCTCTCTGTACAGAAAAGCTTTACAAGTAGAGAGGAGAAGGGAACGTGGAAAGGAAGAAATAGTTACCAGACAGTATTTTCTGAGAATTCCACCCTCGGTGCAATTCCACCTGGTTACTATTGGTTGTTTTAGGCTTTCTAGAACCCCCCAGTAAGGTGTTTTGCTTTTTTATGTTTACTCGCCATATGTATACAATACAAGATCTTAAAAATTTATGAAACATCTTGACTGATTTTATTTGTATATTTTAAAATAATCTTTAGACCTTATTTACAAAATTTTCATTTTTAGCTACCCCCCAGTACTGATGTGATCTTTAAGAATGCTTGGAACTGTCAGTACCTGTGAAAGGAACAAGTAATTCTGATCTGCACTTGTAAATACATATTGTAATTAGATTTCCCTGTGATTTTGTAAGTATAAGCACTGTCAAATCATCACTTATCAGTGCCAGTGCTCAATAATAATAAAGCATGAAAATGGGGAAAGAGACCATGCTGGCAGCAATGCTGTCCATAAAAAATTTTGCCTAAAAGAGCAGAGGAGAAAATCTTACTGTTGCAGGTTAGTGAAGCTGGGAAGAATGTGCTTGATTTTAGCAGCAGGCCCAATTCTTTTATCTGTTTGTGATCACCACTTCCACTATAAGCAGAGATTCTGAATATAGACCATCATCACAACATGATAGAATAGTTTGGGCTGGAAGGGTCCTTTAAAGGCCCTGTAATCCAACTTCCTTGCAATGAGCAGGCACAAGTAATGAGCAGAGAAAAGCATGATCCAAGTAGAACTCTAATATCTACCCCTACTTGTGTTGCTTTTCATTTGCTGGTTTTTTTGTTTTTTTTTTTAAATTTTGGCTTGTTCTAGTTTTCAGTTCCCTGAAAATATGTTGTTGTTGTAGGGGTTTCTTTTGTTGTTTTTGTTTGTCTGTTTGTTGTTTTGTGTGTGTATGTGTTTTATTCTTATTTTTCTTAAATATATGCACAAGCACCAAGTCTCCAGTGGAAGAAATGGAGACCTGCTCTTGAGATCAGAGCAAGGGATTTAATTGCCATGAGCTGTAGAGCATGTGCTTTTTCCTGTTAGCTCCTTGTGCAAGGACATGCAGAGGAGAATTGAGGAAGAAGTTTTAAGGTCATCACTGAGCTGTGTGAAGACATGAGACAATTCCTGTTAGTGGTAGTGCACTGGAGGCATGGCTGCAGTAGTTCCTTTGAGCTGGGAAAGCATTTCACTTGCTATTTTTGGATAGATCATACATGTAAAACCCATTTGCTTCATGTTTGTTTATCAGAGGAAAAATTGATTCTGAATGCTGCATTTCCATTTAGCTGATTTGAAATGGTGGATTTTCTGTTTCTCTTATTTTATTTAAATAGCTTTATTTTTTGACTTTAAGCAATGATTGTTCAATAAATATTAAGTGATGGATTACCTAAGTTCATCAAAGTGCTAAATACAGAGAGCTTTCTTACCTTTTAATTTTTTTAATAAAGAAAATCATTATTAAATTCCTGTAGGTCAAGTTTTTGAAATGTGCACTCTCTCATTTGATGTCTCTTTGGCAGCATTAGGTGTGCTAAAACATAGAGGAACTGGAATTTCCTGGAAAGAATGATCAAAGAGTGTAAGGATTGTGCAAAATAGAGATCCATTTTGTCACTCAGTTTCCTAAGGAATTTCAAAGAAAATGTCAAGCCCTGCTACTTTTAAAATATTTAAGATTTGTGCAAATTATTGGTCAACTTACTTTTGAACTAATGAACATAAAAGGAGCAGTAATTAATTAGGTGTTTCATCTCAAGAAAACTTTAAAATTAAACTTAATAATAATAAAATTAATACACAGATGTCTTTGGTATACATGAAAGCATACTGAAGAAATGAGGCTTAATCATTCTGTTTCATTGCATAATTTACTCAGTCCTTTTGCCTTGAAGATGTCGCTCCTCTTGTTCTACTGGTTCCAGTTCATACCATTGCTGAACAGTGCTCTGATGTAATTTCCCATGACTGCACCAATTGATACTGGGAACAAACCTACTTTTTCTGGCTTTCCTTTGGGAATATAGTAAGCTTTTCAAAGGCTCCTGCTGCAAGTAGGTTAAAGGGATCCATCAATCTGGAGTCAGTAGCTGTTTTATCCTTGGTAGGACCATGTGTATCTTGGGATACACATCCATGTGCACACCTTGACTGCTGAACCTTCACACTCATCCTAGATTCTGGTTAGGTGCAGGTAAAAAGTTTTATGCCTTTCCCCTGCCTCTTTCACTTCACTGTACTTCTACTGAGTCTTGTGGCTGCTGACAGTTTTTCTGGTTTTTACTGCCCTGCACAGAGGGCATTAACATGATATGCGCATGTGTTTCAGACCTTTGGAAATCTGTGTGATGGGCAGTGCTGCCATTTTGCTATGTTTAACACACTGAAACCAAACCAAACCAAACAATTAAATAGAGGTTAAAAAAGTATGTAAGCATGTGCAAAGGGAAACGGAAGAAAGAGTCACCCTGGCTTTCTCATGCTATGTATGCATTGAATTTTATCGAGACTAAGACAAGAGAATTTGTGCACTGATTTCTATATTTGACCTTCAGATTTGTGTATGAATTTGAGCTCTTCCAGCAGGAACAGCCTTTTTGTGATGTGTGAATAGCAGCTTGCATTGTGGGCTGATATGCTAGCCTGAGACTGCAAAATGCTCTGTGGTGCATACTTCTTTTCCTTTTTTCCTCCTCCTAGCTGTTAACTTGTTCATCCTCTACCAAATGTAGTTACCTCAGCACTTGATCCTCACAGAATTAAGCTGTGACTTTTTTTTTGAGAAGCCAGGGAGATAGTCAGATAGGATCCAAGATTTCTAATAAATAACTTTAAGATATGATCTTTTGCAGGAGGGATCCCCTAAAATCATCTTTTCAGCTAGTGTTTTAAAAGTGAAATCTGAACCTATATTTAGCTATACTACTTATTTAGTAAGGGCTTAATGAACTTACCAACATTCTTCTCACACATGCATATTTGAAAACCATGAAAACTTTGTCATAGTAACTTGAATGCCTGTGTTGCTAGCCCAGAAGCTGGTGTTACTGAGGCAATAGTAGTATATTGTTTTATGCTGATTCTGCTGTCACTCTCACTGTTACATGCTTCAGGCATGGCACACCCTGAAGTGAGTTAGTATTGAATGTTTTAATGTTATGTCACCAGTAAAGCTGGTGTAGAGCCAGCCACAATAAAGACAAAACTGAGTCAGTTGCTGGATTCATGCCATAGTAATCTTTTCCTGCCTGTTTTCCGTGATGATTTTGCCTTCCCTTACTCTATATAATAGTGTCTCAACACTGCAATCATCTGCCAGTTCTGGATTGTAACACAAATTACTGTCAGGGGGATAAAAATGTTGTCAATATTTCCTTTATGTGATCTTTAGGATATATTGGACTGCGACTAATGGTCTGAATAAGACCTTGAATTACCTGTGAAATTCTCTGAGGAGCCAGTATATGCCATAAAGTTTCCAGTTTGCCTTTCTATTTGCCTGGTAATGCTTTTGGTGGGTGCAAGAGTATGTAGAATGTATCAGGATGTATCAAGGAAAGAGCTGGTATATCACCCTTGTCATATTTTTGAGGGCAGACATGCTCTGGCATTCACTGATGCTGCTCTTCACCTTTTCATTCTGAGTAAAGGCATCTGGTCTTAAAAAGAAAACAAATATGTACCTTTATTAATTAGATGTTTTCCATGAATTTGCTAGCAACTGAGATGCTGCTGTTACCAGACAAATTTCCTCCTACATCCTTAATGCAGCTCCTTTCCGGAGGAGTTATGTTATACCTATGTATTTTTATTTTTTTTTTTACATTGCCAGGAAACAGTCATCTTATTAAGATGAAAAGTTAATAAGAATTTGCCCTCTGCAGAGGGGCTAATTGTTCAGGCTAGTCTGGAGCAAGACCATCTTCCTGACTGAAATACTGTTGTTAAGTGGATGGAATGGATGCTTGATTAGATTATCAAGCTGAATCATACAGATGGTTTTCTTGCTGAGTTTTGGGTGTTCAGTGCTAGTCGAATACAATAAAATACGGTGTGAAAGTACCTTTTTCCTCATTGTAGCAAAATAGGCATCAAAATGTGAGGAGTGTAGTACAGCTGTTTTGGCACATGATAGGAAAACAATTGGTAAGGCAGAAAACTGTCAAAATATAATTAATTAAATCAAGGCAATTTGTCATTAAACCATGGATTACCAAGCACAAAAATTCATTAAATGGAAGAAATTGTCAGATGCTTTCCTAGGTTAGCAGGATAAAGACTATAATTTGGTGTAGAATGCAGAAGCAGATTTTCTTCTGTGCTGTCTTGCAACTGCAGTTAAAAGCAATGTTGATCTTCACAATAAAGCAAACACTTTATTTTTTTTTGTAATTTATGTTTTATTATCTGGATTCATTAAGGCATCCCAGAAGAATGTGCTGTACTGATTTGTAGATCAGATATAATTCTGTAACAAAGGGATTATTTTGTAATTTAAAATTTGAAACCTGTGATTTAAATGACCTTTAGATGTTTGCTTTTCCATGATGTAGGCAGAAGAGTATTGCACTAGGAAAGCTGAAACTTTGTCCTTGACATAGATTAGTATCTCTATGTTCAGGAGAAAAGCTGAGTTGAATTCTCATTTAGGTAGTCCTGGCAGGATGCTGTTGAAGGCTAATAGTTTATTGATACTGTTTTGATTGCACTATTTCATTTGCTGCATGACACACAGCACTTTTGCTATTTTTTCTCAAGCATGTACAAATCACTCCCCAAATGTCTTTTAAGAAAAGAAAACTGTATTTACACAGTGTGTCTCCTTCTTTTCTCACTTTCTGGTGTTCTGAGGCAATGTGTGCACTTCCATTATCTTGATGCTGATGCTCATGTTTTTCTTGTCAATTTTTTTTAAACTTCAAACACAGATTCTTGTCCAGTTTTAGGGGATATGAATCTTTCAGGAGTAGATCAAATATCACAACAATTGTAATGCAATAATGAGAGCCATCATTTTTGTCCCCTGGTATTACCTGTAATGGAGAGTGGTAAAACAAGAGAAGGGTATGACAGCTGTGACCTGATTGTCCATGGGAGGTTGAGGTCTGCTCCTGTTGTACAACTTGTTTTGGAATATTGTAATTTTTCTTTCGATGATTTGAGAAAGAAGCTGAAAAAGTTATATGAATGTCTCAAGTTAATCTGTTAGAGGGGTTTTTTCGTTGTTGTTTGGTTGGTTGGTTTTGGGGTTTTTTTTGGTTTTTTGTTTTGTTTTGGTTTTTTTTACATGTACAATGTAGTTAACCAGTAATATTTTTCAAAATAGAAGAATCTTAATGTTTTAGCTTTCTGGTAATTTCCAAGCTCTCTGGCAGAACCCATAGTTCCAAGTGGCAGATGAAGGAGGGTGAAGTCAACCAAGGGATGTCCCAGTAAAAACAGAGTAGAGTTTGAAATGGCCACAAGGAGTCTAAAGCAGATGGAATTGCCACCTGCTGTAAGCAGGATCTGTTTTCTGCATTTCCTTAGCTGAGCTTTTTTTGAGAACCTTGAGAAACATAAAATTCAGCTAAAGCATTCAGTGCATGGCTCTGGGGATTTCCCTTGATTCTGCCAGGCAGGAGGACCCACGCCTGTTTTTTCTCCTGTAACAGGGTAATGGTGAAAATTTGTGCCACAGTGAGACATGAATCATGACAGTCACAGAGCCAGGGCTGACATCTGGTTTCTCATGTTTTCTTGGGAGGAAATGTACAATTCCATCCAAGGGCAAGCTGCCCACCTGCCTTCTGTTTCATTAGCCTGCCATGAACTTACTGGGTCTTTCCTGTGCTAATATAAAAAAGGACATCCATCCCCTTTATTCTTTCCTTGATGCCAGCTCAGCATCAGCTGTTGGAGTGCAGAGGAGATTTTCCTAATTTTTGAATGCTTTGCTGTTCCTTTCATACTTTTTTGGGGAAAGCATACCTATAATCTCCACAGCTGCTGTGTATATGAGCTTTTGGGATGGTGAAGTTTTGCATAATTTTGAAAGTTGATGTTGAAGAATAAGGTAGATGTTTGACATAGTTTGTTGTGCATGTATATTTTAAGATTTGTTTTGGTTGATCTGTAAAAACTTTCACTCAATGTGATGCTTCAATTTGAATGGTCATAACTATTTTAGAGGCTCAAAGAAATAGGGATGAAACTGTGCCTTAAAACTTTTTGGGGAAAGCTGTGCTTAAAACTTTGGAATGCCACCTGCTGAACTTTGGTGTTCTGGTTTGTGATAAAGTGAGTATTATTAAATATGACAGCATATATACATTTTAAAATAACAGTTTTTGAACGCTGTCAAATAGATCATAATCCTTCATTAACTCCATTTGATCAAAAGAGATTGTTCTAGATAGGTAGCTCTCTGTTTTAGTATTTTTATTTTAGTAACAAGGTTTGTGAGAAATTATGGTGCTCTGTGGTGCTATGTTGCCAGTGCAACTGAAGCATGTTTTTTCCAAGTTTGTTTTGTAAAACTTGAAATGCAGTAGAATTAAACAGCATCAGAATCTGTATATTTTCAACATTGTTTTTGAAAAGCTTTAAATCAAGTTTAACTGCCTTGTCTGAAGACATGCTGTAAAAAAAAAAAGCAATTAATTCATTTTACAAAAGATAAGACTGGCAAGTATGAGACATTAATTGGATAAAATTGTATGTTCCAAATTATGCAGATAACCAAATTATCTAATGGCCTACTCTCATGATAGAATCCCTTAGTCCTTTTTCTTGATATCTTTTTTTTATATTTATATATGAAATGTGTACATTTATGTATATGTATAGACACATATGCACAAAAAATATGGGGTGTGTATGTGTGGGATGTGGCAAAGATGCAGTGTAAGCTAGAAAAGTAAATGCCTTTAATGAGCTAAAAGCATGATAATGGTCAACATTTTTAATCTATTGGCCATTTCTATGAGAGATTCTTAATTAAAAATTTCAAGACAAACATCTTCAGCCATATGTATGAGTATGTACTGCAGAGTTTCAGTGGGGTCAGTGTTTAAATATGTAGTAATGTCTGGAATTACTGAAACCTTTTCAGCCATGCTGAGAAATTATGTCCTTCAGTATTTTGGTGCTTTCTGACCGATGTGCACTGCAGTTCTCTTGTGCTGCTCTCCTGCCATACCTGTAACCCAGAGTATGGACTTGATGCTCGGAGCATACAAGCTGATGTTAATTTATATTTGCGTTTCTGCCTGCTCTTGAGAGAAGGTGACAAAGACAAAGCTTCAGAGGGTTGGCTGCTGGGTACCTTGGTGTCTGCTGCCTACCTGCCTGGGCTGAGGCTGGCCACTCACTACTCCATGGTGAAGAGGAAGATGGGCAGAATTGAGAGGGGTTAGAGAAGACCTGCTGGTGAGATCGGGCAGCATAAGAGGAGAGCATCACTCCTGCACTAAAATAAAGTCTAAATGTCTTGTAAGAAGGGGAATCTTTCATCTTTTCAAGAAGAATGTATCCTGGTTTACTGGGTCTCGTGTCTTTGATACGGTTTTGCCTCCTCAATTGATTTTTCAGTCTGTTCCTTAAGGCTCTTCAGAGAGCATTGGTGAATTTGAAGATCGGTGGGTTTGAGTTAATGGCAGCAGTGCACTTGGTGGCAAATTCTTCCAGAAATCACACAACCACAGAATATTTTGAGTTGAAAGGCACCCACGAGGATCTTCAAGTTGAGCTCTTAAGTGAATGGCCCATACGTGGATGAACCCACAACCTTGACATTACCAATGGAGCTAATCCCAGAGGTCTTCCCCTGTTCTCTGTTTTCCTTCTGCTTTCTTTTCTTGTGCTTATGGCACGTGGCTAAGGATGATTGCTACATCCCATAAGGAAGAGTGCAGGAGCGTTGAAATGTCTGATTGCTCTCTCCCCAGTTTCCATGCTGTCTTGTTTCTTGTTTTATTTCCCAAAAGTTCTTTTTGCATAGATGTGTCACGCAGAAAGAGAAATCCAAAAAATTGTCTTGTGCTGCAAGACAAGGTACCTTTTCTTCTTTGGTGTCATCTGCTCATTTATGTAACTTCTCCAGTTTTGAAAAAAAGGTTCATTATAAAATAATTTCATCCTGGGGTTTTGCAGTCAGTTTTGGCAGGGCAGGTACAAAGCTGTTGGAGTTGTGCTTCTTAGAATCTGCATGTCAGCTTTGCGTGGATCTAAGCTTTTTTGAGACACTTTAAAATATTTTTTCTTTTTTTCACATAAGCCTGTAGTACCCATAGATGGTCTGGGTGAGGAGAATGTAGCCTAAGGCTGCTCTCAAATTACAAGAGGCTCAGTTCATATTTTCAACACTTAAAGGAGAATAAGAAACCTTACTTAACTTTTTATTTTGCAATAATATTCAAAGCCATTCACTCCTTTTTCAAATTGCTTAGTTGTCATCCTGATATTTACTATTTCTCTGTTTCAATTCTAAATGTGACAGGAATTTAAAGAGAGACCTCTCTGACAAAACACTGACCTATGAAACAGCTGTACTATCTATTTATGAATTTTACTGTACATTATAATTTTTGCCAGGTATCCCCCCACTTGATGATCACCTGTGTGAGGATTTCCAAAATTGTGGTTTAATACTTAAATAACTGTTAATGAGGCACATTCGCTAAAAAAATTTGCTTAGGAGAACTGTGCTCATTTGCATACAGGAAGTAACTTCCACTGTATGGATTTTTTGTCTGCCACTACACATAGTAAAATGAATACACGTGATGCTGTTAAACATCATCTTCCATTTTTACTTGGTTTAATGGGTTTCGTGATCAGTGTGCATAAACTGATCTGCTTCCACTGATTTTTCAATGCTTTCCCCAGATGCCAGCCACTGAGGAACATATCAGAAAATTTCCAATATATAAATACATAATCTGCAGCCTTCCCCCCCCCCCCCCCCCCCGCTTTTTCATTCAGTTTCAGTCAAGGGCTAAAATTTTATAAATATCAAAGACAGCAAATTTTGTCCTGACTAGATAGGAGGGAATAGACAGAATAATATTTCTGAAGGTCAGGAAAAGTGAGTTACATACATTTGGTGTGTAATTCAGGGCTTTACTTTCCATCTACTAGATGGAAAGAAACATTTGCAGCATCCTAGGATGCTAGTTGGGGAGGGATACACGAGAAACTATTGCTAAGAAGAAAAAAAGTATGATGAGTTCCCAATTTAGCCAAAAAGGATGCATTTTAATAGTGTGTCAGTATGTTCCCCGACTGAAAAATATGGAAAACAGAACAATTATTGAAAGAGTAAGAAGTGAGGTCAGCTTGCCTTTGATCTCTGCTGAGTGTGTGGGAACAGGAAGTCTGAGCACATGACAGGATGATGAAGATGAATCTGACACAGTAAGAGAGCAAGTGAAGTCTAGTAAAGGTGAAACAATTATGGGGTCTGTAAAATGTATTGCTTTATTATCTTCTTCTTTGCAGCTGTGGTTAATGGAATAAGTCTGTAGAGCCCTCTATTTGAATTTTTGTAGTGTATTGGGTTTTTTGTGATTATAGTTAAAGAAATTCAGAAAGACTTTTTGTTTTAAGTCTTATAAATTGTTCTTAAAAGAGTGAAAAAAAAAGGCCATAGTTGTAATTTTGTGACGTGATGACTACAAATGCAAGGGTAGTTCTGGCTATGCTATCATATGGAGGTTTTATTTTAGGTAGTGCTAATGAGGCAGTTTGTATGTCTTTCAAGGACTTAATGACCTCCAGGAAGAGAGAAAGAAAGAAAAAAAAATCAATCCAGCTTTCCCTACTACAAAAAAATTGTGAGCTGGGAACTTTTTCTTTGGCAAAGAGACAGAAACTTGTATGACACAGAGAATCAGTTCCTCCCCTATGCCAACAGCTGGGGTGCATTGGTGTGGGCACCATGTCTGAGGAATCCTTCTGGAGGATTTCTTTCTCCAGTGTATTCAATCTGCCATTAATGTGCTCCTCTGAAGACTGAATGTCTAATCTTATAAATTTAATGTTTATTTTCCTTCAAAACAAGCATTTAACAACTGGGGTTACTGTGAGGGGGGAAAAGTATTGATGAAAGATTCTTTTCTGTGTAGTTATTTCTGACAGGAAATATATTTAACCATATGTGTCTATAAAGCACTAGTTGAGAAGCTTGGAAATAGTTTCTCATGGTAAAATTATTCCTACAGTCTTGTGAAAGAAAGAACAGGAATAAAGCACTTTGATGACTGGGATATGAGCCAGCATGATCCTTGAAGTTACAAAATTTCTGCAGCCAAAGCACATGGGAAAAGTGATTAAGCATACTGAAATATTATCAAAGATGGATAGAAAGGATTCACTTATCTGAGGTAGGTAAGCAAAATGAGTAGTTGAAAGAAATGTGAGTTGATGGATTCTACATAAGTAGAATGTGAGAGATTTTTATATTTATCCTCATCCTGTTCCATAAAAACTTTTTTGAAGATGCACAGTAGGTATTACAGCAAGTGTCCTCTGAGGCATAATGATTTAATTATATGGTGTGTCTACCTGACAGTTCAAGTGTATAGCGTGGTGAGGATTCCTCAGTTAACCAAAAGTTTTTTTATCTAGGCCCTAATCACATCCGATTAGTGTATGAGTTGCACTTTCAGCTGGTTCACTGAGAGCTGTTGTCTTCATCACTGTGACTGAGGGTCTTGTCTGTCAGGAGACATTTTTTGTGAGTTGCAGCACTCGTTGTGATTGGGTGTGCTCCAGAGATGGTACTGCCAGACCAATGGCTACACAGCTGAGTTTGTGATTCTGGAATAATCCACATAGTAATGGATCAAATTTCTGCAATATCCGGTCATGTATTCTGTTCATTGTGTAAGCTCTTAGCCTTTCCCATCACTCTAACAGCCTTTCAAATGGGCATTAATTCATCCCCTCTAGGGATTATGTTCCATGCTCTTTTCTTCCTCCATTCCTCCCACCAGTGCATGCACATCCCACATCATGCTTGCAGGCATTCATGATGTATTTCCTCATGCAAAGTGAGGAACCTGTGGGGATAACCCCAAGCTGTGAGGGGCATGGGGGAGACCAGCTGAGGTGCCACTCTCAGGGCTTGTAGGGGTTCCCTAGCTCTACTCCTAGTTTCTTTCAAGCCAGCCTTCTCTGCTGTGGTGTGGAAGTGTTGTGGTGTGGAATTGTGGTGGGGTGTGGAACTCTCCACTTGGTGTGGAAGCAGAGGTATGTTTGTTCCTGCATGACCCTTACCATGATTAGGGTTCAATATGTTCAGCTGAGCCCTGAAATGTGCCCATGAAGGGGCATTCTTGCAACGACCCCAGCTGGCTGCTTTTATGTGGGCAACATAAGTGAGCTCTGCCATACCATGCTGAGTCTCTCTTTTGCCTGTGCTCAGGGAAGGCTAGAAGAATTTTTTAGTTGCTTTTCTTTTTTAAAAACAATTTTTGTAAAATAAAGTCACACTCTATGTATATGTTGAAATATTTAAAGAATGGTACTTGGATTTGTACTTGAATATGTACTAATTTTTCTGGATCTTTCGAAGCTACTGAGAAGATTCAAGCCAAGAGAGGATTGTTGACCATCACCTGTACTGGGGGACATTAGATAATTTTATTATAATTCTGGTTTGGCTTTTATGTTGATTTGTAGGAGGAGACTGAGAACTGACTCTAGAAATCTCTAATCCCCCTTACTAGATGTGATATGATGTCAAGAATGAAAGAGAGAAAGCAGAGTCAGGTTTGCTGAACAATGCTGGATATTGAATAAAATGATAGATTTGTTGACAGAAGGACTCAATTCCTTTTAAGAAATCAATAGTGCCTCAGATGGCACCACAAATGCTGTGCTAATGGAAGCTGTTACCAGAAGCGAGCAGTTAATGTTGCAAGCCTTCTGTGAGGCTGACACTTCAGGGACATAAAACCTAAATGGCTAAGTGATGCCCATGTGCACAATGGAAAATGAGCATGAGCCCTGCATATGAATATTGCATTTGTGGTTTCCTCAGTGCTTGCCAGCCAGACTGGGGGAGACTTTTGAGAGCTGCAGTATGTGAACTATAAATATTTATTTTTATTATTTATAACTCACCCACGGGTCTGAGTAATTTACTGGCAGAATCTAGCTGAGGTCAAGAACCAATTGTATGAAGGCTGTTACCTGCCTTCACTGCTGCTGTCCAGGTTTTACTGTATAGTAGGATATACTTTTCATCTTTCATAGTATTTTGCTTTTAGAATAGTTTTCATTGCATGGGACTGGCCTTATGGGATTTTTTAATGTGGTATAATTTTCTCCTTTTTCTCTTCATCTATTACTATTTGACCACTATCCTCATACAGTAACCTCTATTTTAAAAGAGTGTAAAAATATGCTGTCTTATGGGTAAATCTGTCCATCTGTTGCAAATGAATAGTATAAATTAAAGAAAAATAAATAACCTCAAATGATCTTCATTTTCCAAACAAGTCAGCACATAGGAGGAATGTGACAAGCGTGTTTTTGACCTCACTGCAGCATTTATTTCTGGGTAAATTTTCAATGCTGTGTACATTTTTTCATTTAAGATTAATAGGACTTCCTCAGCTGCATTCACACATATAGCCTTGAAAATGCTCTTCCCTTATTTCTCTTCTTCCCAACATAGACATTTTTTTTTCCTTTCCTTTCTCCTTTGTTTTAAAGATGTATTTGTATATTTCTTGACCGAAAGAAACTGTAAATAATGGCTGGTTTATGGGATTCTTTTCCCTTTAATTCTCTTTATGAGTATCTATTGCTTGGGTCTCAACTGATAATTAAGATCTTAGAAATTTGAATTTAAAGACTGATGAATTTATAAAAATTATGTCCTTTAAGACCCATTTCAGGTTACCAAATGAGTTCTAAAACCAGAGGAGTATGGGTAGTTTGTGTCTCAGACAGGAAACATTCTTTTTCATTAGTAACTGCTAAATTCCTTATTAAATGGGCGTTAGTTCTCTAATGTTTTCTATTGTCTATTCACATGCTTCTATACAAAACAAAATCAATGACAGATTTAAAAATTCTTCCTTCCCTACATTCTAGAATTAGACAATGTTGATATAACTGATTTTTAATTAATATAGAAATATTAACTATGTCCTGGTTTAGGGCAAACTAGTATATATAACAAAACATACACTTTCCAAGAGATAACTAATACAAAATAACATGTGGAAGAGAACTGTTATACTTAAGCAAATGTCAGCTATTTTATTGCAGTATCACATTTTGTGCTTTTCTTTTTGCCCTTTTTTTCACTTTGTTTTAGGTTTGTAGAAATATAATTAATTCTTCACGGTTAACAGGAGAGGAATCTGTGGTAAATACTTTGTTTCTAAAATAAAATCTTCCAGTTCCAATTCTTTTGTTTTCTTTTAGGAAAAGTTTGTTGCCTTTTTCATTTTGGAACTTAAACTACAATAAAAGAAGTAAGCTATAACTGGCTTGTCTTACAACAGAGAAAATTTTCCAGTTAAATGTTATATATTAGACTAGACTAGACTTCCACTGTATTTTGAAGTACTGTAAAACATTGTAGGATTCTGATTATGGAAGGAAGGAATTCCTCTTAAGGAGTTATACAATTTCAGCTGAGGAATGAAACAGGCATGCTTTTATTATTCTTTATATTTTGAAGGCATTATTCAATATTCTGTTCTTGTGAAATATTTTCATATATTCCTGTTGTTGTTTCCAAAGATGGAACAAAAATGGTCAAGGACTTGTCTGTGTATCTGTCTGTATGTACTTGTTGTCATTTGTAGTCTCAGTGTACCCGTAAATCCAAAGAGCCATAAGAAATTTGCAGAGGGCACTGGAGATTGTCAGGGTTAGGAATTTGCCATGAAGGAGCTGAGTCTGTTCCACCTCACTGCATTTGGTTGCTGTAGAATGAGGGATCTGTTCCAGATTCTGTTATTCAGGCAAGACTTAAAAACTCATCAATACTGAGAAATATGGGTATGCCTTGTTGTCTTCCTTCTCTGTGCCCTCAGCCCTCCTTCCTAATCAGCTTCAAAGGGTTGATATTAAGTGAGTCCCATTCAGGGCACATCCCAGTCCAGTGATGCTTAGTGAACTTTTATGCTGTGCCTCTGGAGACAAATCCAAGTGTGATGATCCAAATGGACATGAGCAGAGAATTGCTCCAAGAAATCCTTTTGCAGCCACACTTTGGTGTACAAGAGCTGGCCCCACACTGAGCTATGGAATACTTGTCAATGAAATGGAAGACATGTGCCTGTTGAGATTCAAGTTATTTTTCCCATGAAAATCCTAGAAGAAATATGATCTTATCACTGGTAGAGGATGTCCAAAGAAAAGTTAAAAAAAAGTGAGACATGGCAGTCAGAGATGCAGTTTAGCTCCGTTTCTTGTTAAAATTATTTTTACATGCTGTGACCAGAGCTATCTTTTCCAGTTTTCAGTGGGTAAAGATGCTGTTTGGGTTTTTTTCTGGGTTTTTTTTTGTTTGTTTGTTTTTTTTCCCCTTAGAGGCACGATGTTTTTGTCCATTTTTTCTGTCTGGGTTGGTTTTTGTTCCATGGTTCTATTATGATTGTTCTTCAATAAACCGTATTTAATTCTTTTTACATCCATAGGACTTCAAAACATATTGCTCACCAAAGAAAACAAGCATCAAACAAAATCAAACAACATGCTTGCCTCGCCTGAGAGCCTGACTTTCCATTAATTTAGACAGAAATGTTGGTTTAATTGTGCTTTGTTTGTTGCGTTAGTGCTTTTTTTGATTGGTTTGGGTTTGTTTGTTTGTTTGTTTGTTTGTTTGTTTTGGGGGTTTTTTGTGTGTGTTTTTGTATGTTTTGTGTGGGTTTTTTTTTTGCACTTAAGTAAGCACTTAAGTATGTGACCAGCTTTACACAGAGGGTCACTGTTGGGAGCTGTTCGCACAAGTAAAGACACTTATGGGATGAGGATTGAAATCCCCACTACAAATAAATACTGTGTTTATGACTCTGCACGCTTCTTAGTAATGTCAGTGGCTTCCTGACAGAGATAAGCACAGCTGGCAGGACTTCAGGACTTAGATAACAGAGCAGAAGCATCGTGTTTAATCTGCTTGTGACTCTTGCTCTTCCTTGTGACGACATTCAGATAAATAGACACAGAACTTCACAGTGAAGCAAATGCAAATAGGGGAGACATTTCACTGAATGCAAGATCTTAAACTGCTATAAATAGTTTTCCTCTCACTTTTCAGATATGTAAAGCAGTCATAAAGGTTTTTGTGGTCTCATTCTACGTCACTGGAGAATTGTTAAATTGGTAGAACAATTTGCACTCTGCCTTGCTTTATAAGTTGCATCAGGAAAGTGGAAATAAAAAAAGAAATCCATAAAGCAAGCGTGAGATGGGGATAATGTGCTAGACTTAAACTGCCAAAGAGCGACAAAGATTGTTGCTTGAAGTAGTTTCTGTATAGTAGAGAAATTACCGAGGAATTACATTGCTCAATCATAAATTTGCAGAGTTGCAGAAATGGAAGCTGTAATAAGAGTGTCTGGTAGGGAAAATGAAACATTTTTCCAGTTTATCACTCAGTTCTTAGAGCTAAGGAACAAACTCAGGTTGCCCTCTAAGTCCATCAGTGGAAGACCCTGTATGTTCATGTTTTCATGTCTTGTTGGAGTGAACATCCCCTGTTTTGCTTAATTCTTTTCCCACAGCTCCTAGTTTTGTTTGATTCATGTTTGTTTCAATAAAAAAGAAACTTTGGATCCAGCTTAAAAAGCATTGTTTAACAGTCACTTGCAAACTGACCTTCTGTGTTTGGGGATTTTGTCATTTACATGGCATTTTATCCGTTGCATATGTGTTGGGGTTTGTCATGGGATTTTAGTGGTATTAAGGTCAGATATTCAAATACAGCCTTAGGAAAAACAAACTCATCTTGTCTGTGCCTATTTATCTAAATAAATCAGAAAGTCATTCCTGAAGTTATTTATAGAAATCTCCAAATTTTTATGTTGTGTGGAATATCTACATTACAGGACTTTCTTTAATGCCATTGCATGGGTTACAAAAATCTGAAGGAAAATATCTTTCATTTGAGATAGACAGATATATTTGAATTAATAAACTTAGAAAAAAGTGGCTTATTTAAAGGTATTCTTTCATCGGAAATAATGTATCGATTAGAGTTAAGGACATTTCATTTGCTTAGAAACTTTTCTGACTCTCGTTTCTGCCTGCATATGTCTTCTTTAATGGACAATAATTGATGAGTTCTGAGTGAACTGTGGTATAATTTTCAAATACTTAAGTTGTGAAAATTTTAAACATAGGACTTGATTTTTACTTTCAGATTCCTGTTATTGATGGCTGAAATTCTTCAGTGACGTTTGAAATAATGGGGTTTTTTAAATTATGTAATTTTTCATATTCAGACAAACATTCTAAAATGTAATATAGAATTATTTTTCTGAATTGCTGCAGAGTGCTGTTTTTGTATTGAAGGGTTTAAGGATTTTTCGTGCTTGTTTGGTTTTTTTTTTTGTTTGTTTGTTGTTTTTTTTTAAGGATTACTTAATTGGAAAGCTGTATAGCAACTGTCTGAAATTTCAGGCAACGTTTTATATTCATTATTCTCTGACCCAAATCCTTTCCTCTGCTCTGTTGTGGATGACTGGCAGTTCTTAATTTATATTATCCAGATTCTTTTATAAATCAGAATGAAATTAGGTTTTAATATATTCTTTTTAGCATGGTAATATGTAGTAATATGTAATAAATAGAAAAAGATTGTTAGATTATAAAGCTCAGAAAAATTTGAAGCATTGTTAGAGAAATGTAGGAAATGTTTATGTATGCTGTTTACAGAAAATAAAATTAACAGCCATTGCCCATCCTTCTTCCCATACAATCAATTATGATGTGCCACATCAAGTATTTTCCTCTGTGTCAATTAAGATCTAAGTTTTTCAAAAATTTCAGGTGTCTAGAAGGCTTTAATAGTGGAACATTTACAATTTTATATGAAAACTCTCACTACATTATGATGTGCCAAATTAGTCAGCTTTTGTGCAGTTTCAATATATTCTTAAATGTAATGAACTGAAGGGTATGCTAACCAAGGATGACGTTATTAACCAGTCCCCTCTGTTTATTGATGGAAGGCTTTAAGATTGCTAGAGCATGAATCTAGCTTGGAGGCTTTTTGCTCTTTTTTGTTTCGTTTGTTTCCATCATCTGTTTTCTAAGGAAGAAAACTAGGGCATTAATTCCTTTTATAAACGGAATGTTGTTACTGGATTAAAAAACATTATGTATGCTGTAGCCTTTTATCAATTTCTTCAAGAACTCAGAAATTTGTGATTATTTAGATGACTGAAGCAAAAGGCTTTTAAAATTAATAGATTAGAATGTGAACCTCTAGTAGTTTTTTGTAGAAGATTATATTACCGACTGTTCTTCCAGTAACACCCTCTAATGTTGTTACATGAAAATATGGATAGTCTGTTTTCCTCATTTCCAATGTTTTAAAAAATGGATTTCGTATATACACTGTTGCTGGTAAAATCTTTTTTCATGTTTGATTGTACCTGAGTCATCTAATAGCTGTTACTTCCCAGTCTTATTTAATTTGCTGTGGATTCATTTAAAACTCTATGCGGCTTAAATGTCACATCTGTGTTTATAATTTTTCCTACTGCCTTTGTAATGAGATGTCACCATACAATTTTGTCAATATTTCAATAGTCTCTCATAGTCACAAAACTTTGCAGAAATTTTGAGTTAGAAAGCGGTTAATTGAAATATGTCTGCATAAGTGTAGACCTCTTTTTGTCAGCCACAGGGAGAGAGACAGTTTTCCTTTCATATTTTTCAGTCTTTAGTAGGGCTTTTCCTTTGGAGGGATGTTTTCTCTATGTTGTCTCCAGGATGCCCATACTTGTAATTGGGTACAGCACAAAAAAAACCAAGGTATGTGTTAACCACTGTAAACAGTTGATTTTTGAATGTCTCAAGGCTGGAAGGAAACAATTACAGAGGGAAACCTGTGGCAGGAGGGTTACATGGGAAACAGTAGCAATGAAAGGCACAAAGCATGAGGTTGCATGAGCACAAACTGAACAGACAAATTGTGTTAACATCCTTTGACAATGGCTGTTTAAAAATAGGAAAATGAATTATGGAAGTACCGTGGTGCAGACAAGGCAGATATATCTCCAGGCAAGTAGGAGCATATATAAGAATACAGGACTTAAATTTATAGGAGATAAAGGGGAGAGACAGATAGGAGTAGTGGAAGCAGATGACTTACACAACAGCATTTGAAACAGAGGCCCCCACATCTAGGAAATACAAATGTGTAGAGGAATTAGCAATTCCATTGTGGCTGGAAGTGAATTTGGGAGGAGAGGAGGTCCCTGTGTCAAGCAAGGTATGTCTGCAGGAGCCTCAGCATGCAGTAAGGGCAAAGCAGCTCTCTGCCTGGGCCTTAACTGAGGGTGTTTTTTAATTAGTTATCTGTTTCTTGAGTGATGGAAATGAAAAGACAATCAACTGTATCCGTGTGAGAATTCCTTATTAACTGTAAAGATAAGAGAACAAAAATTTAGTTCACGGACTGTATTATTTTCTAACTCTCCAGTCTTGAAGCATGTCTCATTTTTCCTGTGGGAAGCAGTAGATCTCACCAGGCAGTGGTTCTGCCCAGGCCATTTCTTCCTCTGCCCTTTAGAGTGTGACCTCTGACAAGTCATGGTGCTGGTTTTGGCATAGCTGCTCCTGTGCAAAATAAGGTTCTAGCAACATCCAGCCTTGTAAAGCACCCTGAGATATACAGATGCACCCCTTCAGTTTTGCTTGCCATGTTTTTTGTGGCTTAAATTGCCTCTTCTTAAAAAAAGTTTCAAGTTTTCAGGGAGCAGTTTGGAAAAAAGCAATTAGTATTGTTTTTATATAAAGTGATTTCATGTCCTGTGTAATTTCTATTCAGTAGACATTAAAGAGCTGAATTCAAATTGTTTCATGTCAGCAAAGGGTAGGGACTTGCTGCCTGGTCCACAGCAGAGATGTCTCAGTGCAGTACCAGGGTAGACACATAGAGGGAAAAAGATGCAGAGACATGACACCACTGAGCAGTGAAGCACCTTTGTTTGCTTGGAGAGGATTGTTTTAGGAAAACAGCTCTAGCCCCATGCTAATATTGACACAACTCACATTCCAGAAAAAAATCCAACATGAGCCTTCACATTAGCTGGATCAGAAGAAATGGGAAAACTCATGTATGGTCTCCATATTAGGCAGCAGAAAAAGGAGACACACACTATTGAGATTGAGGAAAGCAGAAAGAAAGAATGAGATTGTTAGCCAAATATCAAGTGCAACAGTAAGATTTGGTAAGGCCATAGTTACCCAGTCACAATGCAAAGATGAAAACCTCTCTTTCAGTCATTTGGGCATTTGTTCTTTGTACTTTAGCTCTGACTTAATTAAGAGAATTAAGGATCAGGTCTCTCTTGCTGTGGGCACCGTGTAAGGATGCAGTAGAATACTCACTGTCAGATCTTCTTTCAAAATTTGGGGATAAAAAAAGCACAGACTGTTTTGAAATTTTATATGTAAATGAGTATCTGTTGTACCTTTATAGCATCTGTGGAAATATGATTGCTTGTAGTATATTAAGTATTATAAATTTGTAGCCATTAGAGCAGCATGAGTTTTCCTGAGATAGGAGTAATAATGATATTTTCTTAACCAATCCATGATTGTGCAGGCAGACTATTGATCATTAATCTCTTGAATCTTTTAGACAAGATGAACAGTTAAATCCTTACCCTCATCTGAATAACAACAAATTTCTTGTACCGTTTTCCTTGACACTTTGCATATATTTGTAGACAGCAAATTCAGAATAATCAACATAATGTGTAATTTCTTTATCTTTTTACAGAGGGAAACCAAAGGTCAGTTTCTTATAGATCACATCTGCAACTATTACAGCTTGCTGGAAAAAGACTATTTTGGCATTCGATACGTTGACCCTGAGAAGCAGAGGGTATGTATATAATCTCTGACTACATTTGCTTTTAAGTAAAGTTAACTGATTTTTTTTTAATAAGCATGTAAATTCTAATGCAAACCTATGTATCTCTGAGGGTTTGTTCTCAGGCTGAAATCTGTAGATGTTCCTAAAGTGGCATTATTAAATTAATTTTCCCCTCACTTAATATATTAATTATTATTATATTATTGTTGTGTTTTGATATATTCTGATTTGTGTAGTTCTGGACACTTAAACTAGAAAAGAATCTATCGGCATGACTCAGAGTCAGCACAGAGTAGCTCTAGGCTCTGACAGTGAATATGGGATTTTTAGTTTACTCTTAGAGTATGCTTGTTGGGATATGTAAGAGGAAATCCTAATAAATTTATCTAGTAAAAGCAGTCATTCTGTTTCACCCATCACAGGGTGCATGGACTCAAAATTTTTAATATAGAAATCAGATGTGATTTGTCAAACTGTGGGGGGGTTCTTCAGGTTGCTCCCTATGAGCATCTTTGCATTTGTGCAATAAAATTCTCAGGCCTGTGCTGTGGGCATTTGTGTGTACTATTAGTCATCTTTCCTCGGGGTTAGGTGGTTCTGAAGGTTGTATTTTATAGGTGATTTGTTACTTCTAACCCCTGCTTAGCCTCAGAAGACTTTTACTCTATGAGTGTAGGTGAAAATGATCAACACAGGAAGGAGACGTCCTCAGACACTGGAATATAGAACTGCTTCTTCACCATGTTGTCCTCTTGGTCTCAAGATTAAGACTTAGAAATGTGACTTTAAATATCTTGGGTGCATATAATGGCATTTAATCTCTGGAAGCAGCTACCAGTTTGAAGCTGCTGTGACTGAAGAGGAAAAAACCATTTGGCTGGATATCTCTTAATTAGTTTAGTAAAAAATCATTGGAATTGGGTTATCACAATCAGCTCAACTTCATAGAATTGCAAAAACTTTGCAAAGCTACACCAAATAGTTTCCATTGCATGCCCCTTTTAAAGTGAAAATAATTGGCAGTTGTCAGTGATCAGTGTTCTTAATTCTTCACAGTCATAAACATTATAGAGATGATCACTTGTTCGGAATTGATAGGACAATTAAGTGGAGCACTGGACTGGGCTATAATTAAGTAAGGCCTAATAAACACTTACTTCTTTTTGATGTTTCTCTGACGGTCATGCAAGAAAAGCTACAGAAAAGTTATTTTACTTTTAAATAAAGCCCCCCCCTTTTTTTTTTTTTTTTTTCAGAATATTTTGAAACAGTGATACTTCAGGAAAAAAGTTCCAAAATCCCAAACTCATCGTAATGTCCATTATGTTATACCATATGGGGTTGCCATGTTTCAAATTTGCTGCATTGTTTTATCCATCCTGGCTATACAGTTGTTGTTTTACATCTTAGTATAGATAATTCAGTGCTAAGTTTATGGAAGATCATACAGAAGCTTAAATTGTCTCTCAGTTAGCAGCAAAAGACAATTTGAGAAAAAATATTATGTTCATGCCTAAAAAAAAATCTTGTGTTTTCATTTCTCTTTATATCCCACAGCTCAAGAATACTGGAGCCCTCCTGTGTAGTATGGTGGCTTGTATCAATTGGTCCACTCCTCAGCTGGATTTTGTTAAATAGACTTACCAAACTTATATTTTCTGTACAGGCATTTTTGAGTGCTGATTTACACTTGCTCTCATGTTTTCAAGCATATGGATAACTTCTCTAATTGGGTATTATTTCTTTATTTTAAATTCTGTCGTGAATTAGGACATGATTTATAAGAGATCCCTGTTTGTAGAGACTTAAATGCTTTGTTGATGAGTTGAAAGCAATGTAAATTCTTCTCTTATGTTACAATTCATCAAAATAAGCTATTTTTATATTCAGTATCTTCTATTGCCATGAATATCTTCCTGGAAGCCTAAGAATTCCTTACTTCTACACCCCAGCAATGGCATGAGTATATAATAACCCAGACAGACCCACACAACTTCAGGCTTTGCCACCTGATGATTACTGCAAAAATTAACTCTGTCCTGTCCCAAACCAGGACAACTCAGTAAAAAACTAAGGAAATTATGGTTTTGAATTTGTGAGGTAAGTGACAGTTTTCCTCACAGTTTTTTATTTTAGCAGTTGTGAATTTAGATGCCTTGAACTTAACAAAAAAACCACCTATGGTTGTCTAGGTATGTGGTTAAAGAGGTAAGCTATAGCAAGTATAGGATGTGGTGAAAATGGTGAAGATGTGGTGAAATGTCATGTAGCCATTGTACAAGTTAGCACTTACAGTTCTGTAGAAGAAATTTTCAAAGCTCTGTAGAATATGTGTACTTGTACTTTGGTAGAAGAAATTTCCAAGGCTCAGTGGAATTCTTAGAGGTCCCGCCAAGGAGAAAGGGAGACATATATTTGCAGCACCTTATTAGGGATTGGTGAGATGTGTCACAAAACACAAACAGTAGCTCAGTAAAGATCAGTAGGGGGGATTTCAGCAGCAGCTTCTTTCTGAATTTAGACCTGGTGGTTTGACCAAGCACAATTACTTTGAAGGAGAGTGGTAGCTCATGCTATATCAGTTAATAATGTGTTTGAAAATGTACTTCAGTGCCCCAAAGGCAAACAAACTGATGTGGGAAAATTAATAAAGCTAATATTGACTAGTCTGGTTTTAGTGCATGACATGGCTATGCTAAAAGACAACACTTTGTTTGCCTCTTAGAACTGTTATTGCAGAAATATATTAATATCATTAGACTCTAATGAGACCTCAGCTGCTCTGATCTAGACATCTGTATTCAAGAAAGATCAACTTAACTGAAGAAGGAAAGAGGAATGTAGGGGTATTAGAAATATAAACAGGGTGGAGAGCTTGTTTACAAGATGATTTTAAGAGGGACACAGTCTTTTAGTTCAGGAACCAAAGGCTTGGGAGATAGGGTTATATGTGTATCAGAGTGTGAAATAGAAAGTTAAAGCAAGGGAACTTAAATTCTTAGGGTAGTGAGAGCTTCACTGTCTGAGACAATCCCAATAGAGGCAGTGGGGAAAAATCTTTCATTAGTTGGTAAATAATTCTAGGAGAATTCTCTATAATTTTATGGAAGGAGTTTATATTAAATATTGGCAAAGATCGAGAGTAGGCATCATCTTCTAAATGTTCTTTCAAAAACATGTAAGAGAAGCTGAAACAAGAAAGCACAACTTTTTTTAGGAGAGTTATTTTCCTGATGTACGTAATGCACAGTGGCTGTTTTGCCCAGTTCCTTGGAAATGTTAAATGCCTCTGTTGTGGCATTTTATGTGTTGCAGAATTTTATATCCAACTGTGTAATCTCTGTGTTTGCACAGCAAGGCCTGTATCAATGGTTCCAAATGAAACTGCCGAAATCATGCATTTAATTCTGGCTTTTGGTGAATTGTTCTTGATTGATTTTTTGAATAGTTAAACTATATGAAATAACAGTATATTATTATACATTGTACACACACACACATACACACAAAACCACACACATATATATGCAGTATTATGCAGATTTACTCCTGCTGGCATTTAGTCTAGCAGTGATGATTGCCTACATTTTATTAAGAGCTAATTCTTTTTATGCAAAGGTTCCATAGTTGCTCTGAAAGCTAATTTACAGTCCTTTTGTTTACAATGAGGGAGCTCAAGCAGGCAAAAATGCCAGTATTAATTATTCCAAAATGTCTTCTATGTAAAGTATGCTACTAAAATGTAGCATTTTGACTTAGAAGTATTGAAATGTTTTACTGAGTTTGAGAATTTTAAAAAATGAATTGTTTCAGTATTTCAGATGCTTAAAATTAAATGTTTCAAGATTTCTGTTTAGAGCATTCATAATTTCTGAATCTATAAAAAAGTTAGAAAATTGAGCTAATTGTCTTATGTCAGAAAAAAATTTGAAATGTGGGAAAACAGCTGGTGTGTTTATAGGTTAATTTTCAAGCGAGTAATAATATATATTTCTCCCTCTCCCCAACTGCACTTTTATAATAATCCTTACAATAATCCTACGTAAATAAACATGTGTTGTATATTTTGGACATACTTAAACTTTAAAAAATTTTCTATAGTTTTCCATATTCTACTCCGGGCAAGAAAAACCCCAGACTCTCGAAGACACTCTTAACTGAAGGCAGCATTTTGTCTTCTTTTATATCTTCGGATACACGGGAGCCTAACAGTGACAATAAAATCAAATTGAACTAGCAGTTAAAGACCCTAGGTCCTACATCATGTTGTATCTTTTGGCATCATGTTTGGATATTCCTTTGGGGAAACTTTGCCTTAAAATGTCAGTAATGTACTAATAGCATGCAGTAAATTGCGGTATGCCATTTTATGTCTAATGAGACTGAGAGCAAAAGAGTTCCTTGTGCTTGTATATTAACTGTTGACTTTTGTGTGAATTTCTGAGAAAATTATGTGGGGTCACATTGCCTTTCTCCCTGACTCTAAACTGTAGTAACATTTGAAGCTACCTTTGGTCAAATTTGACCAGGGCAATGATCATTGTTCTGCACATGACACTGCTGAGGCCACACCTCAAATCCTGTGTTCAGTTCTGGGGCCCTCACTTTAAAAAGGACTTTGAGGTGCTGGGGCGGGCCCAGAGAAGGCTTGTGAGAGGACAAAAAACCGTATCTTATGAGGAATGGCTGAGGGATCAGGGTTTGTCAGGAGTCTCTACAACTCCCTGAAAGGAGGGTGTAGTGAGGGGTAGCTGTCTCTTCTTCTGTGCCTACAGTGAGAGGACCAGAGGAAATGGCCTTAAACTGAGACAGAAGAAATTCAGATTAGATATTAGAAATTTTTTTTTCACTGTTGGGGTGCTCAGGAAATAGGTTTTCCTGGGAAGTGGTGGAGTAACTCTCCCTGGAGATGTTCAAGAGGAGTCTGGATCTGTTGCTGGTGATGTGCTTTAGTGATTTAGGGTTACAGTGGTAGTGCTGGGTGAATGATGGGACTGGATGATGTTAAAGGTGTCTTCCTGGCTCGACAGTTTTATGATTCAAATATTAAGTTCCTGTATAGTTTCATGAAGATAAGCTGCCACATTAGTGGACAGAACCCTGTTATTCTTACAGAGGAGAACACTAAAGGGCAAACCCAACCCAAGAAGTCTCAAGAGAGTAGAGAGAGATACACTGTAAGAACCCAAAAACCATCATTTGGAGGTTGTACTTTTTAATAATTTCAAATAGGAAACATGTCTGGATGAGCTGTTACTGATTCTCTTACTCAAGGAAAAGCTTCCTGGTACCTTTTCACATACTACATGCTATATTGAGGCCAATGGTCACACTCTCACACTGGTTGAAATGCTGAATGGCTAGTTCTGTGCTAGATACCTTAGGTTTATTGAGCAGCTTTTTTTGGGTGTTTTTTGGACTGGTATGAGACAGGAATAGAATGATGTAGTGCAGCTGCTGTTCAGCATCTTCTCTAGAGTGGATTTCTTGTTGAAAGAGGCCATTGTTCTTGAGTGTAAGGGGAGATTCAACAGTAGGAAGACGTTAGAGAGGTGAAATATAGTCTTTAAGTCCCTTCAGGAGGGCACTTGAGCAATAGTTTAAAGTTGGAAATACTTCTTTTTTTTTTTCTTCCACTCCCATCATTTCAGTGTGAGCACATGCTTGTGATTTTTTTTTTTTTTAATGTGGAAGTATGCAGTGGTAGTTAGACAGAAATACTTTGGAGCTACCCATGGGGTAGGTTGGAAGTGTCATGAAAAGGTTTTGTAGGACCCTGAAGCAACTGTGAAGTCTCACCTGTCACTGTGGAGATGTTTGAAACCATAATCAGCCTTAAGCATTAAGAAGCTTTGTCATGTGAGTGTGCTGCAGGGCTGTGTGGGAGCAGCACAGCAGTGCAGTGGTTTTAGCTCTGTGCTTGTACGTCTGGAAGTATGAAAATAAAACTTTCAAAGCAGTGAGTACATTCCCTCTATGCAGCTGATCCTGAATGGCAGCTTTGAGTATTCTGGGATTTTCTGACTTTCCCAGAGCCCAGAGCCTGGTTTGCTGTTTTGATAGAAAGACGGCACAGGACAATATGAATTTTTTGGTCTGCTTGCCAATTTCACTCTAAAGAACTGTCACAGATACAATTCTCATTTTGCTTTCAGGCTTAAATATAGTGAAAACTGGATGACAATTCTACACAGAGATAGCTTTTTTTGGTCAGATTGCATAATTATTGCATATTTAGTAAGGGTGGTGGGGAGACCCATTTGTATTCCAAAGTACGTCACTTACAATTGACCTGAGCAGAATATTTGTTTAATCTTACAACTCAAATAGTCCAGCACTGTACCAGTATTTACCAGGCAAGAAAATTGTAACCTCTAGTCTGTCAATAATTAATTTCTTTAACATGAAGTAGCGGTTCTGTTTTTAATAGGAGCTATAGACAAAATGTACAGTGGTTCCTCATCAGAGAGACCTTTGGAAAGCGTCAGCAAACCTTGGGTGCAGCTGATCTCTGCTGTAGCAAGAGCAGCTATTTAATACATGTTCCTAAAAAGATGTACCTAGTCCCACATGAGTGTCGTGAATGTTGACAGACAGACACATCAGATAATTTGCAACCTCAGTTTAATGAGTTATGTTCTTGTATAAGGAGTTGTAATACCCCATACAGTTGTGAGAAGGGATCTGTCTGGGAGATCTTCACGCTCTGTGAAGGTCTAGAACAGAAGTATTATGGGCAGAACCATAGAGTGACTGAGCCATAGGTTAATAAAAATATTAATCCTTCTCCATGGATAAGAATCTCTCCTCCATGACAGAGTTATCAGAAAAGTTACTTGCATTTGCATGAAATCTTGAAAAGGCTGTGAGAATTTTATCTAAATGGATTTAATCCAGAGATTAATTAGACAAGAATAATATGGCTAGGAAAAGAGGTAAGTGAGAGGGAGTCAGAGAATAAGCAAAAGCAAATGAGAGAGAAAGATATGATGTAAAATACTTGGAGAAGGTGATCAGGGAAAAGTTGCCCTGTAATTCTTAGAACTGAAACACTCTTAAGTAAACTAAGTACAAAGTAACTGGTATTGAGAAATAGTTTTTAGAAAATCATAGGCATTAATAAAATTCATTGTAGCTGTAAAGAATTTGAAAAAAGTGTTAAAAGTGGGAGTTTGTACAAATTGGTGAAAGCCTACAAAGATTTACAAACAAATTGTAGTTGAAGCTGGTGGGAAATGCCTGCTGAGCACAATGGGAGCTACTGCTCTTGGTTTTTTTCTAAGTGCTTTCTTCAGTCCATTTTCAGAGACTAAGTGCTGAGTTAAATGGTAGCTTGCTTTTACTAGTAGAGTTGCATTTATGTACTAAACAATAATTTGACAGAAACTAATAGTAGTGTGAGGAGAATACAACTTAAATATGCTTAATTCAACAGAAATATGACTAACTAAATATGTGGTGATTGGTAGACTTGTAAACTAAATAATTTTGCAAGATATATTTATGAAAACAAAGACTTTTTCCCATCAGTTGAGAGCCTGTTGTCTGTGACAATGTGGTGGCTCATGCATACATCAATATATGCAGATTTTATGGCCAAATGTTCAACTGATGTAGAGACTATGGATAAGTTCAACACTGCTCCAACACACAGCAGTGATAATTTGGAGATTTGTATAATAAATTCCAGTTCAGAATAATACAAATGGTTGCAGCATATGTGTCGACTATTTCTGGATCAGATTAATGTTTGTGATAGTGATGTACGTTGTTTCTTCCTGCTTAGCATGCCACTAAAAAGCCTGATTTTGGAAAAAATACAGAGGAGCAGCTCTTTTGCTGCAGCAGAACAATATCAATATTCTTGGTATAAAAGTTCTTGAAACCGTAAGAAAATGGTATTCGCTTCAGGGCACGAAGAAGGGGACACACAATATGCCCTGGGTCCTTTGGCATCTCTTGTAACTGCATAGAGTGGACACTTAATTAATTCCTCTGTTTGAGCTTCCATGAGCTTTGGATATTGTTACCTTTTTTGTTGTTTTGGGTTTTTTTTTAGTGGGTGCTAACCCCATGTAAGTCACTTCTTTAAAGCTAAAGCAAATTTACCTTGATGTTGCTCTTCATTCAAGGAAAAGATTAAATATTCATTTTCAAAATAAATATAGGGTGGAGTTTTAAATAAAGTTAATTATTTTTTGCTTGTCTAGCAGTGTTTCATATCTCCATTCTCCTACTCTTTTCTGTCAATTAAAAAAAAATTTTCCAATCCAGCCCTTGCCGGGAATATTTTTGTAAAACCTTTTTGCAAGTTCTTCTGTTTCTCCTTTACTGTATGCACAGCCAAGCACTTGGCTAAGTATTGTTTGCAGAGCAAAATTTAAATATTCATGGTATACGGCCGCTTTTATTTGCCACTTCCTAACTGCTCCTCTTGCAAACACGGGGACTAAATCAAAAGCCTCTTGTCTTGGAAGAGGAAAGAGACTCTGCTTTGAGGGTGGTGAGGCACTGGAACAGGTTGTCCAGAGAAGCTGTGGATGCACAATTAGTGGAAGTATTTGAGGCCAGGCTGGATGAAATTCTGAGCAGCTTGGTCTTGTGACAGGTACCTCTGTCAATGGCTCGGAAGGCCGAACAAAATAGTCTTTAAATTCCCTTTCAACTCAGGCCATTCTATGATTCTATCACTGTTTCTTTCCTCACAGCTTCTTATTTTAAAATTCCTAACCCTGGGCTTAATCAAGACCAAGCTCAGTTCTCTCAGCCCTTCTCTGTGAATGGCTTCATTAGAAACAGGTTGAAACAGGCTGAAGTTTTTTTACTAAAAGCATATCAGTGTTTGTGGAGTTAAACTGACTTTCTAGAGTGGTGCTTTTACCCTTGCAGGGTGTCCTTGTCCACCCGGAGCTTTTGCTGTGAAAGCTGATAGCACATCAGCTGCTCAGCATTTGTGGGTAAGCAAGAGCACACCTGGCCTCACTAATGACTACTCAGCGCCACTTAAGGGCTGATCAGAGGTGAAGGCTCTATTTACACAGTAAAAATTGCAGTAGTCTGAAACACAGCATACAGTTGCAATGAAATCTTAGTCAGAAGACAATGCTCAGCACATTTTAGAGTCCCAGCACTAAAAGTGATATCTGTGATAGTTTGCTTACTCACCGCTGGCACTTGAAGTACCAAGGCTCATTAGATATCCAATGACTGACCTTCAAGATTTCTATGTATCTTTCTCTTTCCCTTCTGTTTTCTGTGAGGGCATCTCTCTGATCACCGAGATACCCTGTAGCTACTGAAACCTCTTTTGGCAAAGGGATTAGAAATTAGTAGTGCTGAACATGCATGTCCTCTCAGGACGCTTGGTAATGTGTTAGTGGGATTAGTATCAAAGTCTTTTCTTCCCCATCGGGCAGCAACCATGTTGCTAACATGCTTTCAATGAAACAAGAGGCTCAGCCCCTGCAGGAATGATTTCTGGTGATGATTAAGTACTATCTCCTATAAAGCCAAACGGGTTTGAGGGTGTAGGCCGTCATCCAATTAAAGCAGCCTTTGTGGACTACAATGTTAAATACATGAGAGAGAAATTAAACTGCTTAAATTTCTGGGGCTTTTTTCTCTCCCTGATTTGCACACTTTAGTGCTAGTAAAGAAATAAAACATTATTGTCTCTAATGACAGTTTAATATCTGGCCAGTTTTGTTTGGGATTTTGTACTAGTCTTATCAGGTACAAGGTACAACATATATGTTAAAATAAAAAAATTGTAAACATCTGTGGATAGTTCTTGCAAGGCAGTGTGGCTTACATATTAATGATATTTTTTTGCAGCTGAACATTTAAAGTGCTTTTAAAATTTATCTTGACAAGCTAACTCAAAATGTTATATTTCCTTTTCATCTATTTTTTTTCTTTTTTTTTTCAGGAAAATTGTTAAAAAATATTGCTATGTGGAAAAAGCATTTAGGGAAACCAGATACTTTCAATTCAAAATTTCTGCAGAAAGAGTTTGATTAATTTACAGGAACCTTAATCTGGTCCTAACTATAACAGCTAATTAATCTTGGAATAAATATAGCATGGATACTGTATAGTAGAGATGAGGCACAGGTATTAATTATTAATAGTCAATGCTGTAAGGCAGAAAGACAAGTACTCATGGGAAAATCTTCCCTAAACTCAAATTGAAATATGCAAACAAATATGGGGGTGGCTATTTTCAGAAGTATTAGCAATGACTAGGTGTTTATCTTCTCCTGACAGTCAGAGAGCATTAAGCACCTAATTGCTGTGTCTTTGAAAATCTCCACAAATTATAAAGTAACTCCTCAGTTTTCTGGAAGATTCAGCTGAACTGTGTGCACGTTTGCAATCTTCCACTAACAGAAGGTCACAACAGAAATCTGAGCTTGTAAAAACTGCCTGTCAGTTCCATGACCTCTATGTGAAAGTCTAGATTGCTTAATTGCTCAGTGTCTTTTTAATCTGTTTTTAACCCATGAAGGTCAGGTCTTAGCAAGATGTATTTCCTTTTGGACATGTTAGGTAAATCCACATTCCTGGGGGTTTGAGGAATTTGATCCTCTTTCATTATTCACATGGTTGGTATGAGGGTTTCATATCTGCAAATCAGCTTTTTTTTTACCTCTGACTATTTTGTTATAATTGTTAATTAACTTTTTCAAACAGCTCTAAATGCTGTTCTGGTCTGTGGTGTTATTCCAGCTTGGTATTTCAAAAAGAAATATCAAGAACTTTGTGTTTTGTTTCTTCTAGATGAAAATAGTGAATACTCTGAACTTTCACTTTCCTGGGAGCAGTACAGCATGGCTCACTGTCCAAGTTCCCTTTTGCTGTTTGAATCTTCATCTAGGACTGGTCTGATCCTGGTGGGTGTGGGGTGGGTCTGTAAAGACATTAAGGAAACTGCACTTGTGTATCTGTATGCCTTGACTGGTATCCTATCTGTGAATTCATTCTGGTTTATGTATCTAAAAACCACTGCAGATGGTATCAGACTTCTTAAATCAGATTGTCTTTACCTTTTTATGAGCAACTCTCAGCCCCCATTATTCAGAGTGAAACATATAAATAATTTATATGTATGATCTAAAAAAAGAATGAAATGAGCTAGATATTTCTGGTAAGTCAGTGGAAACCATCATTGCTGCTTCAATTCTAATTCTTTCATCATTTCCCCTAAAAAGAGCGATACTGGGAAAAGGGAATAGGTAAAGAAATGGTGTAGGGTTGTTGTTTTGCTGCAGCCATTGTTTCAAGTTTTAGGTTGTTGGGATTTTTTTATTTTATTTTTACCAAGGTTCCATATCAGTCTCTCAGTGATAAGTGAACTTCAGATAGAAATGTGTTGCAGAGTTTATCTCCAGTACTACCATAAACTAAATGTATGTGAGATTCTGAGCAACCATAGCACATAAACCGCAGATACCTGAAAATGTTCTTTAAAAGGTATTTGTTTTGTCAAAAGTTCTCTTTCAGAAATCTAATTTACAGTTATCCTGACTTTGTCTGAATTCTTGAGATATCATAATTTTTAAAGTAATAATTTTCTGTCAGTTATTAACAACATCTACAGAATATCTACCCCTGACTTTCTCTGCAGTGGAATTACTAAAAATCATGAGGAGAAATGGCAGCACATATTATGGTTTAAGAAATGCTAGAATGAAAGGGTTAAAAATGAAACCCCTTATTGCAAAGCCTTCCAGTGTTGAGTATGCTTATTAAAACTGAATGCTGTGCTTTTTGAACAACTGCTTCCACAGCACAAATCTCATTTTACTGTGGAGATTTTTGCTTACAGGAAAAATACTAGTACAAAAGCTGCTGGCTGTGGTCAGAAGTGGCACTTGAATATCAGCATGTTCTTTTGTCTGACAAAACATCCTCCTGAGCAGGTCAGCTAATGCTAGCAGGGGATGTGCTAAGGCTCAAAATGTGAGTCTGACTTTTGGTTACAGAAGCACCTGAGTTTATTTTTTAAGAGAATAAAAAAAAATATGAAACCTTTCCTGCCCAAATAGTCTTTTTCTGGAAAATTAAGCACTGCCTGGTAAGCATCCATACCTCTCTTCTGTACATTAGCTGTCCGTATTGTGAACATTTCCTGGAAAAGTGCAATATTTTTCCCTAGAGAATTTTAGTTATTGCTAGAAGACAACAATGGCTTGTGTCCTGTGGGTTTTGACTGAGGATGTAGTACTTGGACATTACGGAGTTTTAAGAAACATAGAAGACAACACAAATGAAAAGACAACTTTAAAGTTCCTGGATAGTCTGTCCTACTGTCTAATATGATCATTCTTCTGGAAAAAAATGGCTGAAAGTATGAGACAGGAATATTTATTGCAAACTGAAGACTACAGCCTGTCCCCTTTAAATGTGTCTTTGAAATATTTGTCTTATTTCTATCTCAACTGACACTGGTGATATCAAGTACACTTATACAGTGCAATTCCAGTATGGAGGTGTTTTTCTCATTTATGTTTGCCTCAGGGAAACAAAATTCCTACTTCTTGTTTCTGGTAGCATATACATTTACAAGGATATTTTTGTCTACTGTGATTCATATTAACCTCTGCTCTCTCCTTTGTCTTTCCAGCACTGGCTCGAGCCCAACAAGTCCATCTTCAAGCAAATGAAATGTAAGTCTTGAAAGCTCATGTTTTAAAACAGATTTTAAACAACCGAAGGTTTTGTTATGCTTCCATGCAGTAATTTAGAATAAGCTTCATTTGTTTCTCAGTGCAAATAGGTCCTTCATATTAGGGCATGAAGGAGTCCTAAAAACTCCATGCTACCCTGTTTTTGCCACCTCACAGTGCTCTGCTTATCAGAAGCTTTTCCTTACTGCTCAAGGCTACAGCCAGAGGCCAACAGACATATGGGGTGACAGATTTGGTGGGAAGACCTGTATGTTCTAGCTGTCATTTTCAGTCAGTTGCAATCACTGGGAGATGGCAATAAAAATGGAATGTGGCGATTGTTTCTGGGTCTTTTCTGGTTTTCCTTCTTTCTGCAGCCCCTTTCTTCCTGAAAATGCAGAGCATTGGCTAAAAATCTTTGTTACTGTCCAGCAAACTCAAGTACTGTGGGCTAAGTGGGGAGCTTCTGCCACGGGGGGGAACTTAACATCTTTATTTTAAAAAGTGTCCTCAAAACAGGAACATATTATTCTGATTGTCTTTTTGAAATGTTACCATCTGGCCTGTGGTTTCCATTAAACAGTCCAACTGGGAAGACCTCTTCAGGAAACAGAGCTGCTCTGGTACTCAAAGTTTGTATCCAGCAGCAGAAGACAGTTTATTTGGCAATTCCGGAGACTTGATGTGGAGCATTAGAAGTTGTGTCTTACATGTTTATCTATCTATCTGTCTCTCTATCTACCTACCTACCTACCTACCTCCTATGCATCTACCTTATGAAATGAAGGGGAATTCTACCCTTATATTGTTTGTGTACAGTTTTCTGTTTAAAGTATAGTACAAGGTGGCTTTTCTGTGGGAGATAATGTATTTGTTTTAAAATGGGGTGAAGTTTAAGACATTGTCTAATATGCAAAGCCAGTAAATGCCAGATGTTGACTGCACTATATGGAATATTCAAGGAATTCTTAGATTAATGCAGCAAGAGTATACATTGCAATGTGTGCATACATGTGTATATGTGCCACCACACATATATCTGGCATATTCAGTGTGAAATGCTACATCTAGAGTTTAGCTAGCTGGAGTACCATCCAGTAATAATAAAGTTTAAAAATATCAAATTAGAACTAAGTTGTGCTCCTCAGCCATTCTAGTAAAGGAAGAAAAGAAGAGACAACAGAGGAATTGTAATAATTGTAAATTTTCTAAATCTCTTGCTTCCTTCCAATATGTTAGCAAAAGTAGAAGAGTTTCCTGAATGTATTCTCTAACCTGCATTTGTGTCACTGCTTTTACCCAACAAAACATAAGAGCTCATTCCTCCTGTGCTCTTTGCATAGCACCACATGCAGTGGCTCTGCCAACAGATCTGCTGGGAGTGTTTTGATTTATTTAAAAACCTTCCCTGCATATTGATGTTGCCGAGATATCATAGATGGTTGTCATAGATGTAGTGATGTGATGGCATAATCAGAGGATTTCTGTGGCTTTTGTGATGGAATCCCAATCAAAACTCTAAAATGAATACACAGCAAAGACGCAAAATAAAATGCAACTAACATGAGGTTACTTGTCATGGTGAAAAGGTCTTAAGAGCAACAGCCAAACAGAATGAGATGCTAACAGAATTTTTCTTACCAGCCTTAGATTTAGAACACAGAAGTTGAATTAACTGTTTGATTGGCAACTTATGTTTAAAAATGCTAGTGTAAGTTGACTTTATCTTATGACACATTAGAAGGCCTTTAGTTGCTAAAATAACCCTTTAAGGAAAAAAAATATTAAACTATGTATGTATTTTTTGTGCATGCGTAGAATCCATGAAGATTATGCTCCCATAGGTTTCAAGGATATTTTTGTACCAATTTGGCATCTGGAACCTTCTGATTTCTTTTTCTCAAAATAGGCTATCTTAATGGACAGCACCATTAATAAGGGGGTGGTGAGGCACTGGAACTTGTTGCCCAGAAAGATAGTAGAAGTCGTGTCCTTGAAAGTGTTCAAGGCCAGGTTGGAACCCAGTGCAAGCTGTTCCTGCCCATGGCAGGAGGGTTGGAACTGGATGACCTTTAAGGTCTCTTCAAACCCAAACCACTCTATGATCCTATGACCTGAAAGAGTAATACTAAAAGGATGTTCTCTTGTCAGATCATTGGAATTTTTCTGTTTATTTCTGTCATCTCTAATGCTGTCCTGAAATCTGAAAGGAGATGGATAGGAAGGGATCTCAGCACAAATGCAAAGAAAAGTTTAATCAAATATGAGATTCATAAATACGTGTACAATAGGAATGGGAGTTTTGTGTGATCCTTCAGGCACTAATCTGAACGCTTTGTGTTCTATGCCTATGATCCTCATGAAGATTTAAGAACACATTTTTAAGCATTATTATAAACACCTGACAAAAATCCACTTTGCCCTGTGTTATTCTGTAACTAATGACAACAATGTGGGAGACCCCTAATTTGAGATTTAGGATAGATCAGGTGTCCCTTATGCATAAAAACTCTGAATATTGTTCTGCCTGTCTTAAAAATGCTCAGCAATGAATGTGGATAAACAGCTGATTCATCTGGTAAGGGAAGAAGTATATGGAAACAACTGAGTATGTCTTAAGAGTTCCCCAGAGATCTTTCTGCAGAATTAGTGAACATGAAGACTATTTGAGTGTAATATTTTTGCTTGCTTGTTTGTTTCTTAAATTTCACGAACTTTTTGTAGGATACTGTGGTTCAGAGAATATGTAGCATCAAGGAGAGATGCAGGAAGTTTTCTGAAATATTGTATTCTCAGGGCTATGAAGATAATTTTAACATCGCTTTTGGCCTTCAGTATTCATTTTTACTTCATGTTTAATATAAAAAAACCCCAACACTACCAGTGCAGTGCGTTATAGAAGGTAGTATTTGTGCTTGGTGAAAAGAAGATTGTAAAAAACAGGAAACCTTCCAAAAAGAGTCAGCGGAGAATCTTCCATCTTTCTCTATTTGGTTGACAATTGTAAAATTTCAATCAAGTTTTTCACCAGCTTTTGAAAACCATTTTCATCTTTCATGGTTTTGTGGTTTAACCCCAGCTGGCAACCAAGCCCCACGCGGCCACTCGCTCAGTCCCCCACCATCAAGATCAGGAAGAGAAGGGTGAAAGCTGTAAAACTCATGGGTTAAGGCAAAGAAAATTTAACAGGAAAAGGAAAACATGTACAAGCAAAGCAAAACAACAACTTCATTCACCACCTGTGGGTAGGCAGGTGTTCAGCCATCCCTGGGACAGTAGGGCTCCACTGCATGTAACAGTGACTTGGGGAGACAATCACTCCAAAATTTTGCCCTTCCTCTTTTTTCCTCCTACTCTATATACGGACCATGATGCCATGTCATCTGGCATATTTCTTTGGTCAGTTAGGGTCACCTGTCCTGGATGAGTCTCCTCCCAATTTTCCATGTTCTCATAGTCTCCTTAGCAGTGTGTCAATATGAAAAATACTTGTGAAAACACAAATCCAAAACACAGCCCTGTACCAGCCTCTACGAAGAAAACTAACTCTACCTCAACCAAAACCAGCACATATTAATATTTTTTTCTTTTTTCGTTAATATGAATGGTCGAGGTTTTGTTAGATTTTGCTTAAAAATAGTTCATGTAAGACTCAGTCCCTTAGTGATATCTGTACCAAGGGAGGCAGGTTCCATATGCCTCTTTGTTTTGGTCAGAGTGTTGTAGGTTTGGATGTATTTTAGGGAGATCCTTACTGTTTCATGTACATAGAATACTGTTATCTAGTTAAATATAAGTGAAATAGACTTTAAAAACATACAATCAGTTGCCTGGAAAACTATGCTCAGTGTGAGCTCCTTCATGAATGTTTAGACCACGACTGGCTTCAGAATTTAGCATAATTTAAATTATTTTCTTTTTCTTTTTCTTTCACCTCTTACATACTTTTAGTATATAAACTGGTAAATTAATGGTTCTGCTTCAGTGGAGTTTGCTGTCAATTCTATTCTCCACACTAAAGTCCTTTGAAATTATTGCAATTGTGAATTGTTTTTAGTGAGAAACTGAACTCTGATGGTAGGAAATTCTGACAGAGCCTTGGGCATTTCACTATGCCAGCTGCTCCTTATCTGAGAGATGAAAGGACCCCTCTGAAAGAAAAGGCTTATAAGAAATAGCTATTAAAGAACTGATTATGTGCTTGCTAGTTTTGTGTTGATGAAATGTGCTTCTGCAGATTCTGCTCTGTTTTGGGAAGGTTTGTTGTTAATGTTTCCATTTTAATATTAAAAGATTGAAAGTAATTTTTCGTTGAAGGAATTGAGAAATTATCTGGCTTGACAATCACATCTCTTGAGCTGATAAAGTACAATGCCTGTCTTGGTTTCCACTATGAGAAACCAATGAGAGAACATAAAGTCCTCGTGTGTGTTTCTCCAGTGTGGTAAAATCTATAAGACAGAGGTCTTGCTAAATGTTCATATATTATCAAATGTGTCTTTGGAAGAACTTTAGGCTTATGATCTTCCTTAAAATGAAGATGGAGAGAATAGTGAATAACTTTGGGAGTTCCCTCCTTCACCCTTGTAACTGATTATCCAATTGAGAATAAGAAACAGCAAAACAGGATCTCCTTCTGTAATTGAAGGAACTTTCTTATCTCCAGAGATGAATTAGATATTTGGGTTCGTATCCTTTTTAACATTTCAAATTGCAATTTGTGTTTGTTCCACTCCTGCCCAGCAACAGAGACCTTTGCTTAGCAGGCTGCAGCAGGCTTTCTGTAGTATAGCTGCAGTTCTGAGGAGCAATATTGTTACGGGAGCTTAAGTCTAAGAAAAGATTTGCGAAATAGGCTTTAAGCTGCCTTGACAAATCTCCTGCATGTCCAAGTGCATTGGTGTCCACTTCTGTCACATACTGTTCTTCTGCTACAAGTGAAACATTTCCTACTTTAACCTTTCCTATGAATGTGGGCTATTTTTATAGGGGAGTGCGTGCTGTCATTTCCTAGCTATGACAGTCTTTGCATGTAGGGCAGCCGATACTTTTATGTGGTTACCACACACTGCCAGAGTGGGATTATTCTAACCTAATGGCTTTTTTTCTTTCTTCATTTTACCACAGACAAATTTTCAATTTTTTTATTGACATCTGAAAAATTGGGTACAATTCAATACATTTTTGGAGTCTTGCAGTAGGCTTCCATTTGCTAGGGCGCTGAAGACCCATGCATTAGCTAATCTTATATCTGCATTGCTGTTTCCAAACTAATTCTAGGTCTGCCAAAACATTTAAAGGCTTTTTTTTTTTTTTCTGGAGGAAGAGCTCTTGCTTGTTTAATACAGGTTATCTCTTCTGTCACTTTTAAAAGTGGAACAGTATTCCAAAAGTCCAGGTTTTCCTCCCTTGCTTAGTTTTAAGATGGCTTTTGAGGAGTGACAGAACCATTAAAGATTATTTCAGTTATCTCCTGCTTTGTCCAGGCAATATGACTCCTTAGTGAGTTTCTGCATGGCTGCTCTCCTTTCTGGGACAGTGAATTCACTTTACCTTCTACTTTGCTGTTACAAGGCAGGGAAGACATAACGATGTCTTCTGTTTTGCAGTCTGTTTCCAGTCACTGTAAGACAATGCTGCAGTGACATCTAAGACAGCAAAGCCCACAGAAAACAGACCAAGTGTTTCTCTAGCCTTCAGAGGACTTCTCCATATTTGAAAAGTGTGAAAGTTCAAACCATCTCTAGAGAACAATTAAGGCTTATTTTTCTTTCTTAATTTCCTCTTCATTTCTATTTGTTATTGACTACTTGCTTTTTTCTTTTTCCTGTATTTTTCATATTTTCATTCCCATCCCTTCTTGAATTCCTCTTTGTGTCTTAAATGAGTAGTTATCAAAAAAAGGGAACAAAAGTGAAATCAGCAGTTTTTGTTGAGGCTGACTGGACTTAAAAATAAGTACAATGTGAGGTTTTGAAAGAGGAAAATATTCCTTTGTCTTCAAGAAGAGTTGAGCCTTCCAAAATATACCAACCATAACAAAAGATTTAGTGTATTTTTATTTTTGATTGCTGTTGTACATCACACGGAACTTTGTGATATCCAGAGATGTGGTCCTGGAACACTGCAGCATACAGGTAAATACTGCAGTTAGAGTAGCTTGAAGAGTATCATGATTGTTGAACTAATTACCATATGAAGTTTATACAAGCCTATGAAATGGTAAGCTTAAGAAGATGGTACAGTAAAATGTCCTGGTAGCTTGCTAATTACTGTTGTAATTTGCAATTTATAAAAGTAATTATTGATTTCACTTGGTGTTGCCTTCCATTTTCTCTGTAATTTTTTTTTGCCCTTTTTTTCTGCCTTCCCTTTTCCTGCTGCGAAAGCACTATTTCTCCAAGATTTTGGTAATTTAAAATTGACCATATACATTGAGAATGTACCAGGACCAAAATATTTTCAAACCAACTACAATATTATAGACCTTCATTTTGCTCTGAATCAAAGTGCCTGAGAGGCACTGATTGCAAAACTGAAATATATCCTGTTGTCATGGTCCTTTCACCTTTTCCCTTTCTCCTTTCCTTTTTCCCCTCTTTTTTTTCTCTTGAAAGGATTGGACATCAGGCCTGGTACTGATACCATTGCTCAGAGTTAGGTATTATAATCTTATTAAATACTGAGAAGAGAAATATTTCTACTGTTTTTAGTTTTATTAACTAAATGATTTCTTTGATTTTGTAGTATTATCATTTGCCAAAAAAAACTCATCCCAAAATAAAACAGATATAATAATGCTGTTGTGTGAACCTCTGCCTAAATGAACCATCAGTAAGACTCTATGAGGTCACTCCTTCAGAGTTGCTTAAGCAGTGCTTCTTTTTTACTGTTCTCATGCTCTTTCTTTGTAATGTTTCAGCTCATCCACCATATACCATGTGCTTTAGAGTGAAATTCTACCCACACGAACCCTTGAAGATTAAAGAAGAGCTCACCAGGTATTTTTTTTATTTGCTTGTTTGGGTTTTTTGGGGAGTTTTTTTGTTTGTTTGCTTGTTTTTGTTTGGTTTTTTCCCTCCAATCTGTGCATTTAATGTGCATAGTTAAGAGGTTCGAGAAAAGGCATATTGCTGTATAGGGTAGGGTTCTCACTATTTCTGATAAAATTAGCATAGGTTGACATTTGCAATGCTGATCACTCTTCTTTGTACCGTTATACCTATAGATTTTTAAAAGCAGTTTAAAGGAACTTTTCTATAACATACAAACAAGTAGTAACACTATAAAAGAACTTTCAAAAAATGAATCAATGGTTAATGACTGGGCAAAATATTTTTCCCTTCCCTTCCCTTCCCTTCCCGAAACCTTCCCTTCCCTTCCCTTCCCTTCCCTTCCCTTCCCTTCCCTTCCCTTCCCTTCCCTTCCCTTCCCTTCCCTTCCCTTCT
>JAHLSL010013749.1:2678770-2770671 GCA_025920805.1 Petroica traversi
CGAAAACTTCCCTTCCCTTCCCTTCCCTTCCCTTCCCTTCCCTTCCCTTCCCTTTTTCTTTTCTTTCTCTTTTTCTTTCAGCTTTTTCTTTCAGCTTTTTCTTTCAGCTTTTTTCTCTTTTTCTTGATTTTTTCTCCTTTTCTTTCTCCCTCTCTTGCTTTCTCTCTCTTTATTTCCTTTTCTTTTTCTGAAATAATCTGGAAAGTTTAATTCAGCCCTAAATATTTCAAGAGGTTTATTTACAGTCTCACTTAATTTTTTTCTTGAGTGTGTCTTTAGGATCACAAATAAGAGAGCCTTTTCAAAGTAGTGATAGACCTTTAACAAACTGAGGTAGAGGTGCAATATGTTGGTATTTTTTAAGTAGAGCTGCTCTAGAGGGTAAGAATTCTTGCTGCTTAAGCTAGGATTTTGAAAATTGTGCTGTGGAAACAGAGCTGTACAACATCTCAGTTGTACCTAATGAATGGGAGCTTTGTCCTTCCTACTGGCCATTGTGAATATCCTCTTGCTCTGGGCATTTTTCCAAGAAGTTTATGGGGCGGGGGGGGGAGAATGTAGGAATAGAGCAGCTCTTCTGAGCTCTGTACCAGCTGTGCAGGACAGCAGGAATGTTTTACCATCTTGTTAGTGAGCAGGCCATGCTGCAGGCTGCAGGCTGCAGAAATACTGAGTTCCTCAGCACTTGTTGCCTGAGGTTCTGTGTTGATGCTTTCCCCAAGCACTGCATCTGCTTGTGCTCACAAGCCACCTCATGAATGTGGGTGATCCCATTGTCACTGGCCTCATACTGGAAGTTTCAGAAACAACTTGTGTTCTGCTGAATCTTACATTTATAGTTTGTACAGAACAGCTGGAGCATGCCACTCATATTATAGCTATTTGTCTTGGGTGAAATACTGAAACTGTTCAGCTGACTGAATAGGTTGTAAACCAGGAAGTCAATGGATTTTCATTATTTGCTACTGTTTGTCCTCAACTGAACATTTGACTTTTTATGATCCAGAGTATAATATTTGTATAAACCTTTCTCATTCAAGAATCTAAATTAATTGACTTTTTAAAATCTTCTTGGATATCCTCCCAGAATAAGTTTTATTGAAATGTAAAACACCAAGAACTGGTTTACTGATGTGTATTGTGCTATGAGTATGTTTTAGTCTTTGCTGGGATATTTCAAATTAATTTTTAAAGTTAAGTTGCTGTGAGAAAATGGGTTACAGCCCTTTATAAAAACTAATACCATTAAGAGATTAAAATGGAGAAATAATTTGAGACATTGTTAATTCAACATGTTTTTGTATCTGAGAATCTTAATAGTTTCCCAGTGTTATCAATTGGGAAGATTTTCTTCATCTTTGCCCATGTGTCTTACACAATAACATAATACAGAAAATGTTCCTGAAATGAGCAAGTGAAGTGCAGTCATGTAACCCACATCTGAGAATTTGCTTAGTGCCCAAAGCAGGGGTCTAGATTTGCTGGAGTTTTTTTCCGCTTGAATTGCAATGATTGGTGAAATTCAAGGAGAATACTGTTTGTTAGCATTTGACAGAGGACCATGAAACCTTGAGGACTAGTTAGCTTCTTGACAGATTTTTGGTTTTGCCTTTTTTTCATCTATTCACTTGACAGTCGTATTTTTTGCAGTGCGTTCTTAAGATGTTTTGAAAATAAATTAATAATATTGTCACTCTTTGACTTAAAAGCCATCTGTACTTCACAGCTGTATGTACAGTCAGCAGAGTGAAAGTAATAATGCTCTTCATTTCTGTTACTGTCTGTGCCTGTGCATGTCAGAGCTGCTCTCTCACTTCTTCAGCTGGGTAGAAATCTGATGGGTGTCTGTGGTCCCCATTTAAATAATGAAATTAAGTTACAGTAAGACATTCTGTCACATTGCCATACCACCCTTTGGTTCAGAACATTAATTAACCCTGTGGCTAATCCCTCATGTGGATTATTGTCAAGCAGTCTTTGTAAAAGCTTTCTAGGAGTAAATCTTTAATGAAGCATCTTAGAGACATCAGACTTACAGTTTTTAGAAGAACTGGTTTTCCTACTCTTCCAAAGAAATAACTGATGTAAAAAAATAATCTATTCAGTACATGAAGTTGTGTGTCTATGGGGTAAAGGGTTGATTTCTGTGAAACCAGTGTAACATGGGTAGAGATGCTGTTCAGGATTTATACATCACATGCAGGAAGAAAATTTAGTAGTTGTCACCTCAGATTACTGATGCTTCATTTCTGTCCTACCTTTTATAGGTTGGGCTTCACAGTAATCCTTGAGTTAGTCTGTGGTTTAACATGTGAAACTGTTTTGAGAAAATGAAGGTGGAGAATGACCTAGCTAAAGTTATTACTATGTGTATGATATTATAGAAAAAAACCTCTGCAGTAATCTGAAAATATGTGCACACTGTGTGTTCAGAGGCCAGGAGTGCCTTGGGCAACTGATGATGCTGTGTGCTCGCCTGTCACTACATTTTATTACACTGCTAAGGACAACTAAGAGTATTCTCAGTCACACTGTACCTTTACAGCCACTTACTTTCATCTTCTCTTGTATTAATTAGCAACCACTCCCACAGCTATGCTTCTGAAATAAAATCAGTGCCTGCCTTTGGATGTCAAGGCACTCTGAAATATCATTGCTGCACAAGAAATTCTGTGAAAAATATTTCTGCCGCTCACTATGGAAGGGAGGTTCTGTGCGGTCCTTGGTCACTGTTTGGCCCAGAGTGAGCTGGTGTTGGGATGGTAATTCACAAGTTATCTTCAGTGGCCGTGGGGGTTGCTGCCTTGATCTCTCTTGCTTGTGTAGTAATAGACCACCTGAAACCCAACTTGTTAACGAAGTCCAAATCTTAATGCACTTCAGTGCTTCTCAGCTCATCACCATAATGGGTGTCAACTTGGATTTAGAAGATCTATCCTTATTTTTGGAAATACTGTCTCCACAGCAGGGCACTGAGACTGCACATTTGAAACATGTTTGAGAAAGACTAAAGACACACTTTTCCTTTTTAATTAGGTAATATTTTCAGTGCCTTTTAAAAAGTGAAGGGAAAGCGGCAAAGAATTAACTTCTTTTTCTCAAATGATTTGGCCTCTGAATGTGTACTGGAGGTTCAGCAGACTGGAACACAAGCAGTTTATATAGATTTTTGAATGGTTTATATAATCTTTTAAATGGACAGAGATGCTCAGCCTTGGTAGAGTAGTATGGTCTTTAGTAGTGGGTTGACCCTGGCTGCATGCCTGTCATCCACCAAAGCCTTTCTCTCACTTTCCTCCACAGCCAGACTTCTCACAGAGGAGAGAAAATGCAGTGAAGGGTCCATGAATTTTGATCAGGACCAGGAGAGATCACTCACCAAATACCATCATGGGAAAAGAGACATTAATTGAATTTGTTACTAACAAAATCAAAGCAGGAAAATGAGAAGTAAAATAAGACATCAAAAATGCCTTCGCCCTCCACTACTCCCTCCTTCCTATCTCTACCTGCTCCCTCAGTGGCACAGAGAGATGGGAAGTTTGGGTTATGGTCAGTTAATCACAAGTTGTTTCTCCTGCTGGTCAGGGAGAGACTTTCATGTCTCGCACCATAGGGTCCCTCCCATGGGAGACACTTCTCCATGAACTTCTCCAATGTGAGTCTGTCTCATGAGCAACAGTCCTCCCAAACCTGCTGCAGCTGGGTTACTCTTCCAGATGGTGCATTCCTCTAAGGACAGGCTGCTCCAGTGGGAGGTCATCTCTCCATGGGCCTCTCATGTGTTCACTGCCTCCTCAGGCACAGAATTAACTAGGTTGGAAAAGACATCTGAGGTCATTGAGTCCAGCCTATGACCTAAAACCACCTTTTCATATAGACCATGGCACCAAATGTCACATCCAGTTTTTCCTTAAATGCCTCCAGGTATGATGACTCCACCACCTACCTGGGCAGCCCATTCCAATACCCAGTCAATCTTTCTGTGAAGAACTTCTTTCTAATGTCCAAGCTAAACGTCCCCTGGTGTAGTTTAAGACTGAGTCCTCTTGTCCTGTCGCTGTTTGCCTGGGAGAAGAGACTGAGTCCCACCTGGTGCACTCTCCTTTCAGTTGTAAGCCTCCTTTTCTCCAGGTTAAACAACCCCAGCTCCCTCAGCAGCTCCTTGTAGGACTTGTGCTCCAGACCCTTCTCCAGCCTTGTTGTCTTTCACTGGACTCTTTTGAGCGTCTCAATATCCTTCCTGAATTGAGGGGCCCAGAACTGGACACAGCGCTCCAGATGTGTATATACAGGGGCAATCACTGCCCTGGTCCTGCTGGCCACATTATCGCTGACACAGGCCAGGATGCCTTTGGCCTTCTTGGCCACCTGGGCACAGCTGGCTGATGTTCAGCCTGCTGTCATCCAGTACCCCCAGGTCCCTTTCTGCCTGACCTCTGTCCAGCCACTCTGATCCCAGTCTGTAACACTACATGGGGTTGTTGTGGCCAAAGTGCAGGACCTGGCACACTCATTCCATGGATTTGGTATATCTATCCAGTCTGTCTGTGCTCCTCTGGAGAACTCTCCTACCCTCCCGCAGATCAACACACATTCAACTTTGCTAATGGTGGACTCAATGCCCTTATCCAAATCATTAGTGAAGGTATTAAACAGGACTGGCCCCAGCACAGATTCCTGGGGGACACCACTAGTGACAGGCCACCAACTGGATGTAACTCCATTCACCACCAGTCTTTGGGCCTGGCCATCCAGCCAGTTCCTAAGTCAAAGAAGGGTGCATCTGTGCAAGCTGTGGACTGCCAGCTTTTACTGGAGAATGTTGTGGGAGATAGTGTCTCTACCTGAAATCCAGGTAGTCAACATTCACGGCCTTTTCCTCATTCACCAGGTGCATTATCTGGTCATAAAAGGAGATCAGGTAGGTCAGGCTAAACCCCTGCTGGGGTCTGATCCCCTGGCCTTCCTGTAGGTGACAGATGATGGCACTCAGGATGATCTGTTCTGTAGTCTTGCTGGGCACCAAGGTCAGGCTGACTGGCCTGGATCCATCCTAGTTTCCTGGATCCTCCTTTTGGCCCTTCTTATGCATGGTGCCACATTGTCCAGCTTCCAGTCATCTGGGATCTCCCCAGTGAGGGAGGAGTCAGGACCTAATATACAGAGCCACCCCTACCACCTCTCTTTTGTCTGTCTCTTCTGAAGATCAAGTAACTGTCAATTTCAGCACTCCAGTCATGCAAGTCATGCCCCCATGTTTCCATGATGGTGACACCATAGCTTTTCTTCCATACAAAGGCTTCTAACTCCTCTTGTTTGTTACCCATGCTGTATGCTCTAGTGTACCTGCACTTGAGCTGGTCTCCTGATTTCACCCCTGGCTCTGGCTTGCCACCTTGGGCTCATCTCTGGAGAGCCTGTTTTCATCCCCTCCTCTCTTCAAACCTACTTTAAAGTCCTCTCAATCAGCCCTGGCACCCCATGGGCTAGAATCCTTTTGCTCATGTTAGAGAGATGGAGTCCATCTGACTCCAGCAGGCCTGCTGCTGTAAAAAGTTGCCCCATGATCAAAGTTGCATCCAACTGCTCTGGTGTGGAGCTTGTCTACAGGCTGCAGGTGGATTTCTACATCCTTGAGGACACAGCTACAGGGGAATCTCAGCTCCAGAGCCCAAAGCATGTCCTCTTTGTCCATCTCCACTAACCTTGGTCCCTGCAGGGTTGTTCTTCTGCTATGTTCTCACCGCACTCTTCTCTGGCCACAATTGCATCTGTACAATCAATTTTTTTCTCCTTTCTTCTTAAATCTGTTATCACAGGAGTGTTGCCATCAGTTCTGACAGGCCCAGCCTTGGCCAGTGGCACATCCATCTTTGGAGGTACCAGGGATTGACTCTGCAGGGCATGGAAGAAGCTTCCAGAAGCTTCTCACAGAAACCACCCCTGTATCACCACCGTTACCAAAGCTTGGCCATGCACACCCAATACACTCCTTTGTGCTGTGTGCATCTCTGAGGGTTTGGCTTCTGCTCCATGTGTCCTATGTGGAGGATATCAGGCTTTTCTGAATGTTACGTCTGTGGCTTTCTAGGTCTGATTGTCTATCACTTACAGATGGTGTGAAGTCAGGACAAAGTCCTTCAGGTTTAGAAAACAGCATTTGTCTGACATAATTGAGCTTATGTAATGAGAGTAATAAGCAGCAGTTTTTAATTATGCAATAACAACATGACACCAGATTCTCACATCTCCCCTGTCCCATGCCACATATACCTGTAAAACATAATTTCAATTTCTTTTCTTTTCAAATCAACATTTGCAATGTAGCCTGACAGGACTGGGGTAGAGATCTTGAATACATAAAGTTTTGGCATGGCTGTTAATTTCCTTTACTCTTAATTTTCTTTTTAAAAATAAAAATTTTCTTTTTGGGTAATTCCATTTTTTTTCCAGAAAACGTGATAGCTTGATGGGGAGAGGATTTCTTTTGCTATGTGCCTCTAACTGTGTGCAGATAAAAGAATATTCTATAGCTCATTATAATGCCCAAGGTTGTTCTGCTGGCATGGAATGCAACGAAATAAAATTGCTGTAAAGAAAGTTTTACCTGCAGAAATCACTCAATCCACAGCATAAACAGCATCCCAGCAGACTCAAAGGAAAGCACAGATTTTTTTTTTTGTGCCCCTCTTCACTATTTTTCACAGCTCAGAGCCCTGAGAGGGTCCACAGCTGGGAAAACCTGAGATGCTGTACATGAACAGGACATGAACAGTCAAGGGGGTATGAACACATAGATTCAAAGACTGATCAGACTTGGGCACAGATTTCTATTTTGTTATTTATTTTCAGTAATCTTGTTCAGATAATAAATAAATCAGTGGGTTTTATTTCTTATATAATAAAATATACCAAGGCCTCATGCTTTCTTATCTTCAAATCCTGACATTATAGTGTACATGCATAATTAAAAAGAGAAACTATAAAGGCATTTGAAGTCCCAAAGGAGTGCACCAAAATGCTACAGATAATACTGTATCAGCAGTAATCTATGATTGTTATAGAAAAAAACTGTTCTAGAAGAGGCCGTGGGTGAGTAGCTGGTGGAATTAACCAAAGATGGATTATTTCAACTAACTTCCATAATGCCCTTTTCCCCTAATCCATATTTCCTAATCCAAGAAGCAGTTCTTCAATGACTAGTCTGTCAGTGTACACAAATCAGTGTAATGAGCATTTGGGTACAGGGAAAGCAGATGAAAATGTTGTTTAATTAGAAGTCATATAAAAAGACAAAGACTTGGGGAATGTAAACATGGCACACTCAGTGCTTGTCTAGTCCAGTCTCAATCAGCGGTACTTGATATTGCCATGTGCTGGAAGGATCTGGTGTTTTTGCCTCCAGAAGCAGGGGGCCAGTTGAGGTTGAGAGTGCTCCATCAAGTTGTTAATGCCTGAATATCAAATCATTTATTTGCATGTTGGAAAGTTATTCAGTAGGTTAATAACACTAAAGGTGAGTTCATGTGAGCTAGGCCTGTGCTGCTAGCCCTATACCAGACATCATTTAGGAATGCTCCTCCTGGTACCTTGTTCTGCTTTTCTTGAAATGTGCAGTCATAGCTGTGCTTTGATGTCTATGAAAGTCCATTTGTCTATTTTGGTCTTTTCAAGGCCACATTGGCAGTTATCAAGTGAGTTTATAATTTTAATAGTATTGCAGTCGCAATCAGATGGAACAGCATAACTCTTAAAAGTGAATGTTTTCTTAGTACGAGCACTTGGCACTGCAGGCTTGCTGATAACATTCAGGGTGGGGAAAAAATTACCCAGGAGGGTCATTTTTTTTGGTGGAGATTGTGCCTGAAGGAGAACAGACCTTGTGCACATTCAGAGCTCTTCTTGTGGTCCTCTGAGGGAAGGCTGAATGGCAGTCCAGTCATGGTGCTTTCCAGGAAAGACTATATCTGTGCTGTGACGGGACCTTTATGTAGCCAGGTGCCAAAGCAATGCTTATGTCTTACCACTTCTTTGCTTTACTCATTAGTGAAATTATTATGCAACAATAAATATTTTTTCCCCTGTAGCCAATGCTGTCAAACAACTCACTGCATGGTAATTTATCACCCTTTTCCCAAGGAAAGGGTGTATATATACTGTAAGGCAGGCACTGACTGACTCTGAAGCCAGGAGAACAAACCCATATCTTGCTAAATGCAGATAATCCTGACCACAGAAGTGAGAGATTTTAGATTACTGGAAAGCTGTTATTAAAGTCACCTTCCCACTCCTACCTCAGACATAAATTTAAGTACTTCTTTCTGAGGAAATAGTTTTGGTGTGGATTTGGGTGTTTTGTGGCTTTTTTATTACTAGGCTTCTATGATTTTGGCAGTATAGGGGGAGCATAGGTACAGAATGGAGATGTGGGGTACTGATACCTTCCTTATGTTTTGAGTCCTTAGCATTAGTATATTTCTTCAGAAGACGTAGAATAAGAAGGGAGTTTCTTTCTCCAGCTGCCTCTTAACACAGAACATAGTGATGCAGTTTCTCAAATAAGATAACAAGGTGGTTTCTACTACTTTTGGTATAAGATATTTTAAGAGAAGGGGAATTCTTCTTTTTCTTGTGTTTGGATGAAGATTATGATTTGAAATCATAATAGATATGTGCCCCAGTTCCTAATTCCTCTGCTAGAATTTGGCTTATGACTAATCAGATAGGTTAAAAGGGCAACTCCATTACTGACATCAGTGTGGCATGTTTATTGTCATGTGTATCTATTTGTTTGACAAACGGAGAGCTGGGTTTAAGCCATGCTATAATGAACAGAACTTTCATATTGTTTCAGAAGAACTAGAAAACTAGTAGATGATCTCCATCCATCCAGTCCAAATTCATTAAAGGGTTTTCTGAATTGTTATATTAGGAATTTTAACACTTAAATTCGTGCCTATTCATTTTAGTATTTTTTTCTGTGTATTTTTTCTCATATTTGTCTGATTTTTTTTTTTTGTACTTAGTAATACTGTTTTTCTTCACAGCCTCCTGAGGCAGTTAGTTTACTATCTGCTATGTCAGGTGCTTCCTTTCCTCTTCAAGTAATTTCCTGATTTTCTGATTTTACTCAAACTCTAGTATTGCAGGATTCAGTGGACAGCAGTTCTGCATTTGCCTTTCTCTCTACACTCATGATTCCAGAAGACTTGCTCTTATTCTCCTTAGTTAACATCTTGCCCTGTAAGGGAGGCTCTATCCTCTCACTCATTTTAGTTCTTCTCTGTTAATCATGCTCAGCTATGTCCTACTCAGGATGCAGGGACCAGAGCTAAGTAAAACATTCAAGGTGTGATTACTTCAAGGCTTTGAATAGTGGCAAAATGCCCATCTGTCTTTTTCACAGCATCATTCACAGTGATGCGCAACATTCTCTTGGCTTCTGCTGTACCCTGAATTGATGACTTCAGAATGATGACTTTTCATTATTTTAAAAGATATCAAAAGCCTTCTCAAGTATTAGCAAGTACGCAAATAATATATTTTTTATATATTTTTTTATATCAGATTCACAGATTAGGTTGGAAAAAACACCTGTGATCATTGTGTTTAACCAGTGATTTAAGAGCACCATGTTCAGTATACCATGGCACTGAGTCCCACATCCAGTCTTGTCTTTAACATCTCCAGGGATGATGACTCCACCATCTCTCTGGGCAGCCCATTTCAAAGTCTAAATTTACCCTTTCTGTGAAGAACTTCTTCCTAATGTCCAACCTAAACGTCCCCTGGTGGAGCTTAAGACTGAGTCCTCTTGTCCTGTCACTGCTTGCCTGGGAGAAGAGATCGAGCCCCACCTGGCTGCACCCTCCTTTCAGGCAGTTGTGGAGAGAAGTGAGGTCATCCCTGAGCCTTCTTTTCTCCAGGCTAAAAATCCCAGCTCCCTCAGCTGCTCCTTGTAGGACTTGTGCCCCAGATCCTTCACCAGTTTTTTTGTCCTTCTCTGGACTTGCTCCAGCACCTCAATGTCCTTCCTAAAGTGAAGACTCCAAATCTTAACATGAGACTTGAGGTGTGGGCTCTCCAGTGCTGAGCACAGAGGGAGAATGACTTCTCTAGTCCCTCTGGACACACTGTTCTTGATAAAGGCTGGGATGCCATTGGCCTTCCTGGCCACCTGGGCAAACTGCTGGCTCATGTTCAGCCTTTTCATCTCCATGGCTCTGCAAAGCATAGAAAATATGTGCTTTTATTTGTGATATTGCATACTTCTGTGCAGTCAGTGTTTAGTGGAGATTCATATGGTTTGGCAGGAGATTGGTGCTCCTGCAGTGAATTTGGTAATGTCTACTGTGGAAGATAAAATTCAAAGTTACTATTCAGAATAGTATGCATAAAGAGCTCAAAAATTCTTCTGGATGGAAGGGCACCCAATCCAGGAATATTGTAAACATATTCATTTGCCCTCTGCCACTCTGTATCAGACCTGAGTATCAGTGCCATGGACAAGAGCAGTGAGCCAAAGTCAGACACCATGCCGAGATAACAATTTTTGAAGAATTGTTGGATCTCTGGAGGTGACCATATCTGTCAGCTAGAAAGACTGCAACAACACTGGGAGAAACATTTGCTATGGGAATAAACTGAGTGAAGTGACTCGAACAAAATAAAAAAACATTATGTGGTCAAATCACGAAGATTGGCTGCAGAAAAACTTGAACATCTTAAAATAGATAAATTGTCTGTTAAGCAGCTAGCAACATGGTCTCTGGGGGTCATGATGCTGCTTAAAAACAAGAATAAATATTGCTGGCCCTTAATCTGCATGGCAGGAAAGGCTTGGCTGACCTGAAGTTGAGTCATCTTTATTTCAGACAGATAATAGATGGAAATGAGGTTATTCCAATGCAAGACATTTGTGAGTGTAAGCACTGAAGCATAAGTTTACTAGCTTCTTAACTACTTAGGGCTGTAAATCAGGTTATAAAGATATGCCAGGGCTTGGAAAAAACCAGCTATGGTAGGACACAAGGAGAAGCAAAATCAGATCTGATTTTGCAAGTTATTTCTGCAAGTGTATACAGTTTTAAGTGCATACTACACCTCAGTAAATTCAGGAGTCAGATATGCATACATAAGTTTTTGCTGACCTGGGGCATAAATTGCCACATCATGATTACAGGAAGTGTCTGAAGTTTAGCCAGCCTTTGGCAAAAACAGTTGAGAAGCCATTTATCTTCTTCATTTGAAAGAACTCTAAAGTTTTAGTCCTGCTCCAGGCTCCCTTCTTGCTTTGGAAATCTCAGTCTGTCTTCATAGGACAGGTGCTTCAGTCCTCTGATCACCTTGGTGGCTCTTCTCTGAATATGTTCCAACAAGTCCACCTCTTTCTAGTGTTGGAGACCCCAGAGCTGGATACAGCACTCCAGATGAGGTCTCACCAGAGCAGAGGGGCAGAATTCCCTTCCTTGACCTGCTGCTCACACCTCTTCTGATGCAGCCCAACACAGGGTTGGCTTTCTGGGCTACACTCTCCGGTCATGTTGCGCTTTTAATCTACCAACACTCCCAAATCCTTCATGTCAGGGATGCTCTCAATTTATTCTCCATCTGGTCTATATCTGTGCTTTGGATTGCCCTACCCATGTGCAGCTGGCCTTGTTGAACTTCATGAAGTTTCCAGAGATGCACTTCTCAACCTTGTTAAGGTCCCTCTGGATGGCATTCCTTCCCTCCATGTAGTTTTTTGGTCAAATGACACTGAGGATCTTTGATTGTGGTCAGCAGCAAACTATTTGTTTAGAAATGCCACACGTTCACCTGTTGACCTCACAGCTTGGCCAAAAGGCAATTCTCTGAAACCTTGGGTGGGTTTTTTTGGCACTGCTTAAAAGCTGCACACATTTTGGCCTCAAGCTAATGGTCGCTCTGGAGAACACTATCTATTTTTCCACCCTGGAAAATCCTACCAGAATTTTTTGCAATTGGGACTGCTCAACTGCCCAAGTTACATATGGTATTTGCATCAATATACTGAACCTTTTCTAGTGCACTGTCATTGCAGATTAAGAATTTTTATTTCATCACAGGCCTTCGGTGCACTCTGCTACTGGTAGTTCCTCTGGGATCTACCTGTAGAATATCAGTACAAACCTATGGAAGTGAATTAGTGAGCTGTTACTGGACATTGATTACAGGGGGAAGGAAAGGTGTTGGGGAAAAAAAAAGGCCCTGAAGTGCTAAATTCTTATAGAACTTGTAATGCAGTGAAGGGATATGTTTACAATGAGAGAAAATGGCTTTTGTCTTTGATAACTGTATTCCATTTATTGTATTCAGTAAAAATCCAAGGAAAGGAGAAAAGTTTCTCTCGCCCTTCTGTTCATACCATCAGCTCCTTAATGCAGGAGCTCTTGGTATGAACAGAGGCAGGTAACTTGGACAAATTATGTCTAATTGGTGTTGTTCATAAGACATGTTTTTATTGGCTATGCTGTATGTTGCTCAAGGTTGGAGAGGACTGTCAGTGTCAAGGAATGTCCTTACAGTCTACAGAAGCCACTGGGTCTTGATAGAACCCTCTAGATGGAAGATTTTGGTCTAGGTGGAGCAATGTTTAAATAGTTTATTTTACCAGAGGGGTGAAGTGGCTGAACGGTGTGGCTGTAACCTGCTAAGTGCTGGGAAAGAAGCTGTGAATGACTCGCTGTGTGGTGAGTTGATCCATCTCTGGGAAGCTGCACTCCAGAGAGGAAAGCAGAAGAGAAAGTGGTGACCTTGAAGCTGAGCCATTCCACTTGTTATTGGTAATAAGGCTTAAAGATTCTCTGTAGTAGAAGGCAGAGGAAAGGTAGAAGGAATCTTTTGTTTTCTTCTCCCCATTCCTTTAGAGAAAGATGAATGGGAGAGGTGACTACCCCAGGCAGATGACTATACCTGTGGCTCTTTAGGCCTTAAAAAGTTATTTCTGCCTTCAAGCTTCATCTGGGATTCTCTAAAGATGAAAAAAAAAACAAAAAAACCCCAAACAAAACAGAAGAGGAAACAAATCTCCAATGTGGTCAGTGTGGTATCTTGCCTACAGCAAGAGAAAGATTTCCTTGTGTAAACCTGTATATAAGGAGAACTGGGATGCTCAAACAAGTGTACATTACCATAATTTATTTCACATTACCAATGAGTATTGTAATAGCTATATATTTTAAATAAAGCTTGTTCTATGATATTTCTTAGGGGTTTTGTTTGTTTGTTTGTTTGTTTGTTTTTACTTTTGCTCTTGTACTGAAAAGAAATCTATTTGCATCTGTTTGTTCTTTATGGTTGTTCTTTGCCTCTTTTTCCTGCCATTTAAAATAGCAAGAGAAAGGTCCAAAATAGTTGCACAGCTGGTTTCACTGATACATTTAATCTGTTACAAGAAACGTTGTTTCTTAATTTCTAAAATTATATTTCAGATACCTCTTATATCTACAAATAAAAAGGGACATTTTCCATGGCCGTTTGCTGTGTTCCTTTTCTGATGCTGCCTACTTGGGTGCCTGTATTGTGCAAGGTAAGTATGAGCAGCAGGCCTCTAAAAACTCTACTCATGCTGGTTCTACCAAAGCAGCAATGCAAAACTTGTGTTGCTACAGCTAGCAGTACCTTTTTTCTGTTGCTGTTGTACTGTTTCCCTGTACTGACATGCACTGTGAAGCGTTGTAAATAATTCAGCCAGTTAGCCAATGAAAAGTAAATTGGAGCTTAAAAAAGTTAAACCAAATAAGTTATTTTAGCAATTTAGTGAAGTAGTATGGCATCAATGTTAGATTACTTGTACCAAAAAAGGAAACCTCTATTCTGAATCCTGAATGGAAATGAGGCCTATTCCATTTGAATTAAGTATGAGAAAGTGCCATTTGGTGTCTTTCTTATGTTGAAGAAGTCCTGTGTGATGATGGAATCTCTGACAAAAAAAGAAGATGTAATTCAAGGTAAAAGAAATTTTGTTTTATTTCCCTCCCCCCCCTTTTTTTTTTTTTTAAATTTTTATTCTCCCTCTCTCTCTCCATCATTTTCTTAGGACCAAATTCAGATATATGTCTTGAATTTTACAGAGAGGAATAATAATTTATATGTCTGATTAGGGAAATCATATGTGTGAAAGTTCCCTTCATTCTGCCTTAAGGTGAACAAAGCTCTTAATGCATTACAAGGCAGTTTATCCAAACCAAAACTGAGCCCAGGCCTTCTTAAATGAGGCCTCTTTAGAAAATTAGAACACCACATGTCAGGTTTGGGTACCTAAGTGAAACATCTTTTAGAAGAGAAATTAAGTTCTGCTGGTACCTTGATTAACATTATGGCCTGTGTTTCTCTGCTAGAACAGGATTAGGACCAGTCTATACCAGTGAGGATAAACCATGTGAAAAGGTAGAGAAACAGGAGTCCATTATTTTAGTTTTGCCTGGTACCAGAATGATAGATACTCAAAGGGAAACATTGCTATGCTTCTGTTTTACTGAGCAATTTTCTGCCACAGGAAATAGTTCAGTATTTCTACTTAATGCAGTTGTTAACAAAGTATTGAACCTCTCTTGAAACTTATTGATTTAAATGGCAGTTTTAAGGATTTTGTTGTTTCAGTTAAGCATAAATTCTTTGAAGAAGCATTTTTTGAGAGATGCTGGATTCTTACTGAGCATGGAAGTACCTTGAATTACATTGCATTTAGTGACTTCTTTCCCTGTTAATTAATGTTGCAATTCGTTTTTCTCTTTTGTTTTGTGTTTTGGATCTGTTCAGCCGAGCTTGGTGATTATGATCCTGATGAGCACCCAGAGAATTACATCAGCGACTTTAAGATTTTTCCCAAGCAGTCACAAAAGCTAGAGAAGAAAATAGCTGAAATGCATAAAAATGAATTCAGGTAATTTACAATGCTGTTTGGTAAAGAGACAGATAAGAAATACTTTTATCTGTTTCCAAGTAGTGCATGTTAACTCAGGAGGGTTTTTTCCATGAATTATAATAGAAGCTCTACCAATATGCTGTCTGATAGGCTGTATTTGAAAGTGTGGTTTCAGCTTAGGGGGTTTTCTTTGCCTGTTAACCTTCATTAATCATAACTGATTCCTGCATGACTGCTGGTAATTTAGACTTCATTTGCTTGAAATGTAGGTCTGGTTAGTGGGAACAGCTCTCATGATCTGGTTAGTGGGAACAGCTCTAGTTGATTAGTGGATTAACATCTTTCATTCAGGGATCACATGTTTTTTGCTCAGAAATTTCTGTCAGTAGTGCAGTTCTAAAATTCTTTATAGATATTGACTTGATTGAAACTATAATTAGGTTGTTTTATCTGTAGGTGGTTAACACAGTGTTGAATTGCACAGAAATTTATTTAAGTAACTTCCTTGGAAGACTAAGGAGGTGGGATCCAGAACTCTCTGCATGCTCCTTTTTCTGTCCTAAACTGTTAATATTCTAACGAAAGGCAAAGGAGAAAACAGATAAGTCAATCTTTTGGTTTTTATGTTAAATGAGTTTCAGGAGAGAAGGAGCAGTGAGGTGTGCAACTATACCCTCTTCAGGGTTGTCAGTGAATGACATGCAGGGCGTCGAGAGGGAGATCTCATGAGGCCCTCAGCATCCTGCTGAGTTGAAGATAATCCTCAGAACATGGGAAAAGGCATAGGATGTGCAGAAAATCAAATGAAAGCAAATTATTAATAACATAAACTAGAAGGACATTTTTTATTGAAAAATTACAAGGTCTTTTGCATTTGCTTACCCTGTGTTTTGTTTTAATATTTCAATATGTACAAAAAAAAGGAGGAAAATTCCTTTTCAGGAGAGTAAAAGCTTTAAACAATATTTATTTCTAGAAGCCTATAAAATATGTTTTTCAAGTAAAGTGCAACACTCATGACAATAAATATTAACTGTCTTCTGGTTTTTCCTTCCTGAAACCTATATACTTTCTTTGTATTTTTTTCAGTGAAATGAAGTTTTAAGTGGCTTGTATTTAACATTTTTAAAGCAATCCAGCCTGCACTGTACACCGACCCATAGAAACAACATTTGAAAATAAGAATAATTTCTTTTACTGTCAGTATTTTTCCATACAGTTTCTACAGATTTCCAAAGGATAAATTAAGCCTTTAGAAATCAAGATATTTCATCAATTAAAATAAGGTGCAATAGAAAAGTCTGATAAATTCAGTCTTTCAAGAATAGGCTCATGCTTAAAGTTAGGAGAAGAGAAGGAAAGGAAAGGTGGATTTTATATTTCATAACACTGGGAGAGATGTGTTTTTCTGTGTTGGTTTGCTTTTTCATGTATGTGTAATTCTGCACATAATTTGTGAACATAATTCATCTAGCTGTCCTGTTAAAAATAACCAGACACATTTTTAGCTCATCTTTTAAATCCCCTTTTCTATTGGTGTAGTCTGTCTGATCCTGTGACAGTAAATGTTATAAACTTTCATACAGATCCCTCTGCTATTCTTCAAGTCCTGAATTCTTCCCATCAGTGGTTTCTGATGAGCGTGTCCCTGAATTTATTCCATAGTCTTGTCAAGGGACTCCATTCATTATTCCCTTTTGGAAATCAGATGGTATCAGACTGACTTTGTCTGCTTGTGGATCTGCTGGTTCCCTCAAAAAAAAAACAAACAACCCACGAGGTGTTTGAGGCACAACTATAATTTATAGCTTCTAATATATCACACTTACATGTTCCTTAATTTTTTTTCTATTCTATATTTTATCAATTTGTATGTTATGAATTTTAGGCTCTGTGTCTTGTAGCTCCTTACAGCCCTCAAGAACTGCCTTCTGTTCTGTTTTTTGCTTATGTCAGCATCTGCTGTGCGTTACCTATTTGTCTATTTTCAGAGAACAAAGGCAGTTTCAGAGCTGTCTGGGTAGCTGCTATTTGGCAATTTCCAGCTGTGACTCTGTCTTCCCCAAATTGATCATCCTCTAACATTTTTTTACATCAGACATACACCAGTCACACAGAAGTTTTACCTTTTTCTGGATATTTAATTCCATGGATCTCTATTCTAGCAGTACAAATTAATAAAACATATCTGTCATATAATGAACTATATAGAGAGGGTTCCAGTGCTAGATGATCAGATTTCAGTATATCTTGCTGGAAAAAAATGATAGCAAAAAGCAGGCTTCTCTATGGCATTGATTAGCACATGAGTTTCAGTGCATTCTTCAGCAAGTTGAATTTTATGATAACAATAAATCAAAGCCCTGGGGGTTGGAAAAGGCCCATTCTTCCCTGACTCCTGTGTCAGCACCCTTAAGGCCTGTTCATTGGCCTAATCTTTTCTTCTGTCCTAAAGAATTATGGAAGAATTTAGCTTTAGAAAGGAACTTGAAGCTCAAGAGGAGAGTGTCTTGGAAGCAACTATAGGATACTACTACAGCTTCCAGTGACTTACTGGGTGCTCTTTTTAAAATTACTTAAATCAGATGTATGACATGGTGTCATTTCTTATTTGTTTTGGCTATGAGAACATCACTGGATTTTAGCAAAATGTGGTCCATTATGTGAGTTTCTGCTGCACTCAATTGTAAAAATATAAAAGTGACAGACAGAAATTCATGGCAGGTTTGTTGAGTTGTGATTGTCTTGTGAGTTTTAATCAATTATTCTTCTCTCATTAAGGAAGGGAGAGGTGCAGAACAAGACAAAAGACAGAAGACAAAAATACCTTGTAATGAACTTGATATCAGGTCTTATGTCTTTTAACAGAGTTTCTTACTCTGGTAAAATTCCCTAGTTTTGGAAAGATACCTTTCAACCAGAGCTCCCAGAGGCGGGGCACCTGAAAATACAGAGATTTGTAGGGGAAATATTGACATAAATTCATATTTGTTGTACTAATGGTACAACAAATATAGGTAGGGTAGAGTATTTTCTATTTTTATTGTTTTTGGTTGTTTGGGTTTTTTGGGGGGAGTGTGTGTGTTGTGTTTTTTTGTTTTGTTTTACTTTGCGGGTTGTTTGTGTTTGTTAGTTTGTTTGTTTGTCTGTCTGTCTGTTTTTTAGAAGCACTCACTGGTTGAAAATCTAGCACTTTTCTGTCACACCTGAAAACTAATAATTGATTTTTAGTTCTGGTATGAAATATTGCACCATGCATTTATGGAAGTATTAGGTAAAAAGCTTTGAATTTATCTGAAAGCCCCCCATAGATATTTACTTTTTCAAAGTTACATGACCTATTCTAATGCCTGTTTTCAATGCTGATCTCATATAGGTAAATATAAGTTATTTTTTATCCCCATGGATGGCCAATGTAGAAGCAGGCTTAAGATACCTGAGTGTTACTGAATTGGCTGCTGCCCCTACTTTGTGTATCAAATGCTTTGCAGAAGTCATATGTGCAAGACTGTCTTTTGGGAGAAGAAAATTTTCCTCTGAGGATGTGAAATCACTGCCATTTTCTGGTAATAACTGTCTAAAAAAGCATTTAAAGGGTTCAGATAAAGGGAGTATTTTCTTGAAAACCAGAGTAGCAAATTAATGCTTATCTTTGATCCAAGCCAAATGAGCAGTGTTGTTTAAATTTCTTTTAAAAGGCATATAACATTTTTACCCTTTGCAGCACCATTGTAATCTACCTTGTAACCACTCAGTGAGGATTTAAGCATTCTTCAGTTTCCTGTGCTGCTTTGACTCTTGCTGCTTCCGTCAGCCATCCCATCAGTACCCGTGTGGTTTTTGCACTGGTGCCAGCAGGAGCACAGAATATCCCTGTCTCCACTGAGGTGGCTCTTCAGTTCTTGTGCAGCTGTCAGTGGAGTACAAATGTTACTATCTGAGTACAATCTGGGAGGCTGTGCTAGAAGACTTGGCAACAGTTGCTAGAAAATGCTTTTCTTTGTGGGTGTTAATATAATTTCATTCAAGATTAAAGCAACTTCTTGCATGCTGAATACATTGAAATTCAGCATATGTTGAATACATTAAAAAGCACCAAAACTAAATTACGATTCAGCAAGTCTAGAATAAGGTGGATTTATTTAATTTAAGTGCTTCTTAAAATTAGAAGAACATATTATATGGTTTTATGTGTAATGGTCGTCGCCCACTCATACACTTTATATTTAGCTTCTAGTACTACTCTAATCACATTGGTATCTAACAGTCTCATAGATACGAAGGGAATTCAATTGAAAGGACAGACAGTATGCTCCAGAACCTGCAAGTTATGTTACAGGAGACAGAAGCCACTTTTCTAGGGAACAAGGATCTGTTGAGGATTATGTGGAGCTGAGGGATAAAGAGCAAGACGGCTTGGGCTGCTGCAAGGATAAGTGCCTTCCAGGCCTCAAGGGCCAAAGTCTTTTTAATTCCTAGTTATACAAAATATACTGAGGGTTTTGGAGTACTGAGCTAAATGTCCTCTTCATTTCATTTAATTTGGTGCCCAAGCTGTCTCACTTAGAGTTTCCCAGTGTAGACATTTAGATTTTTCTGTCAGGCCATGTGTTGGCAACTATCACTGCTACTTCAAAAATAACGAATTCTCTAAGTATTAAAATGCCATTGTGTGTGGTGTAATAGATTAATAATTTGTGTCTATTCTGCTACATTTTCCCAGTGTTTTCACTCCAGAATTTGTATCAGTTGCATTCTTGATGAAAGGGAGATGGTTGGAATGTAGTCACCTAGTTCTTTTCCTGGAGGATTCCATGTGTGCTGATTTCCTCAAAGCTTTTTTTCTTCTGAACCATATTTCTTCCAACAGAAGTGTGCTTAAAACCAGTTCAAATCAAGCAACTCTTCTTGTAATTCTGGATTCACTAACTAGAAACTATTAAGAGGGAGATGTTGTTTTGTTCATTAATGTTTACACACAGAGAAACTTTATGGTGAGGCACAGCTTTACCTGAACAGGAATTTAATGGAAGTGACAGTTGTAGCAGTAATCTGAGAGACAAAGAGTTGTCTTTCCCATTCTCTTTTGAAAAACTGAAAAGATGTGTCAATACATGGAATTTTTCCTTTTATATAATTCCAACAAGTATTCAGTAGAAAGGATAATCTGCTTGAGTTTAAAAGGTTGTAAAATTTATGACAATATTGATATTTTTTTTGACTTTAGGAAAGATTTTTCTTGTGTGTGCATGCACTTCCATGTGCACTGCATTTTTTAACTTTTTTATTCCCTGGGAAGAGCAGTTATAATCGTGATCTACAAATGTCATTGTTTTTATCATGCCTGTTGTTGCCTGTCTCATGGTTTGGATTCAGATTCTGCATACTTAATACACTGTTATCTTCAGATGTCCATGTGATATTTTCAAATTTTAAAATGTTCATCAGCTGGAAGGAACTATTTTCTCTGCTGCCCTCCTCCCTCCTCACCTCTCCTCTGTTTGGAGAAGGCTTTATGGGCTAGATGTGTCTGGACCAGAAATATTACTCTACTGTGATAATAAAACCAGAAAGCTTAGTAGATTTCTCTGTATCATGGAATTACATTTTAAATTAATAATAGGTAAATTAAAACTTTATCTCTTCTGTGAATTCATTCTGTCTTTGAATACACTTAAAGCTGTGTCACTGCATCACTTTATGAAGTAAAGCTGAAATAAAAATGTCTAAACATGGACTTCAGAGACACCATCTCAGTCTGATCTCTGAAGGCACACAAGTAATTTGAAAGGTACTGGTAGAAGGAGTTATATAAGTGGCACATATTATCACAGCATGCATGCTGTAAAATTAAATCCATAAGCATTTAATATACTCAGGAAAAGAGTTTGATTATTGTTTTAAAGTGGTTATTTGGGTTTTACCTGGATTCCATCTGCCTGAGAGAAAAAATAATTTTCCAGTAAAAGTTAAAATCGATATTTAAGTGTTCTGCAGCTTTCTAAGTTAAGTACGTTTCAACAATTTTCAGCAATTCATTTACTTCCTAGATGATAATGTTTCTTTTCACATAGATACCATATAAATGCTTTCCTCTGCCTTCAGTGCCAGGCTGGGCAGCTCCTGGAGAGCTGCTGCTTGGGCAGTGTGCTGAGCCTGGCCCTATTATTCTGATAAATTGAAGCACAGCCTACAATGCAGTTTCATTTACCAGAGTCTTCATTAGGTGCTTTTCTTTGAAATTATCACCCCTGCTATACTATTTTTTCCACTACAGCTAAAACATTAGGAACCATAGCAGGTTTATTTCAATGCCATATAGCATTGACTATTAGCCATTATTGTGACTAAAAAGAGTGGCAAAACTTTAACCAGAAACATCTCCACTATCTGTCAAAATATTTGGATCTTAAAGTAAAAGCTGATCAAGACCATTAGAATTAGAATTTTATAACAATTGGAGTCTCAGCCACACGAAAAATATTTAAAGATGAAACAGTAAAAAACTTATTTGTGTGGTAAGCAGTTCGTGTCCAGTGTGCAGTGTAGCTAAATGTGCTGATCCTTTAGCAGAGTTCTAGCTTTATTTTGTGTTAAAAGGAATCCCAGGTAACTCAGTTCTATTGGGGGATGCCCACTGCAAGCTGTGGGATATAACAGCAAGAATATTTAACAGGAAGACATCCTTCTTGAAGTTGCTACTGTTGTCTCTCCTAAGACCACAGTGAAATATGTCCACGATTGCAGAGCAGGGCAAAGAGTGGTTGATAGAGGCTGCGGCTCTGTGTTTAAAGCATTATGGCTCCTGTCCATGGTTTGTGTGGAGGTAATATCTCTAGAGGCCAGAACATTGTGTACATTAATTTATTTATTCTTTTATTAAAAGACATTCATATACCTTACAAACTACAAATATTTAGAAATTAAATATAGGTAGGACACACCCTAGTAAAGTATTGCTATTGTACTCTGCAACATGTACCTTTTCTTGACATACAGATAAGGCAAAAGGGTGGACTGTAATTGTTATTAATACTAGTTAATAGTAATATCTCACATCACTTTACAAGTCAGTAGGAGAATCAGAGTAAATAAATCAAGTGACCTCACTAATGGCATTCAGGAACCAAGAGGATGAGAAAAGTGTTGAAAATGTTTTTTCTTTGCTGTTGTTGCTATATGGTCTTCTTTGTCAAAAGGACTTAATGCTCAATCCTGTGCTATTTCATCCTTAAGTTGCTCTAAGATTTATGACTTCAGTATGTAACAGATATGTACTTCAAAGGAAAGGTGCTAAGGGGAGAAATTTGTGGAATTAACTGGTATTGGCAGTGAGTGAAGCAAGCAGACCATCACTGTGACACACCCTGGAAGTTATTCCCTCTTGAGCTTCCTTGCCTTTGAAGTGCTTCAGGATTGGGGAATCTGTGGGGAACGAAAAGAGCTTTTACACCCACTTCTCATGAGCCTCAAGTTAAAACAGAGTGTGTTGCATACTTCTCAGTGTTCTATTGAAGTATTTCTTTCATTAAAATTTTATTAGGAATTTTTGGATTGATTGATTCCTAGGCTGAATCATTAATTCATAGCTAATGGCTGTGGACTTCAAATTTCAAAAGTAATCTGCTTTTTATCATTTGTATGGAATGCAGAAACTTTTCTGAGTAGTACTTTCTTTTTTTGGTCCTGTTCAATACCTTTGCCATGTGGCAGATAGGTGCCATAGTGCCTGCAACATATAGAAAGGGAACATATATTTCCCTATATGCTGAATTAATACTAAAAAATAAGGTCAAGAGCAGTAAATGCACTGCGAGACATGAATTTTCTGAGAGTACTGGGTTCCAAAAAAGCAAAGGTGTATTGCCTAAATATTCCCTGTTTTTCCACTGTAAAAGACTTGCTTAAGTGAGTACACTGTAAATTCTTGTGTACGGCTGTTTGTTGCATATAGAAAGCTTAAGGGCCCTTTAACAAAGCCAATCAAAGGCATATCTAATTAAAAAAATGTTGACTTTGCTGCAGCTATACTTTCATTTAGTAAGAAAAATTTCATTACTAAGTTACGCATGAAAAGCATATTATCAAGGCTTAAATGTTAATCCCTTGATAAAAGATGGATGAGGATATTTTAGTTTGGTACTGTCCTTGACTCTTGTGCTTTGTGATGTTCTTTTAAAGCTTTGCATTGTAGCCATTTGATTAGACTGTAATCGGATAAGATCAAATTTGTCCATGTCTTTTGCTTTTTTTTCCCCCCCAAATACCACAATTTGTTTCAGTTGATGTACACAAAATCAGCGTAGACTATAGGGGAGGGGAGCCTGATAAAACAATTTTAAAGTGTTTGAAAAGTTAAGGTTTTGTCCCCATTTGAATCTGACTCCCCAGACCACTTTGTTGCAAATTACTTGTCACATTTTGGTCCATTGAAACCAGAAGATTGACTATCCTTCATATCAGCAAATAGAGGTGGATTAAAAATGCATTTTTTTAATCCTTTGTTTTTGTAAGGCCCAATATCCATAAGCAATCAAACTATTTATTTGGCTTTTCACTATGCAACATACCTATTCTAAGTAATTTAGGTCAAACTAGTTAATTACTTCTGTCAAATGCCTGGTACAGGAAACAACTTTGTTGCCTTTATAGGGGTCATTTATGGTCTTACAGTTGTGATGACACATAGCATTGTGATTTAGTAGTATTTAAAATGGAAAAAAAGATCTAGTAGCTCTACCAAAAAACTGAGTGGAAAAATTAGCATATTTGTTTTGTTTGCTGCTTTCATGCTGCTTTCTCCTCAAATATTGGCTTTGTAAATACACATTTGTAATTTTTCGTGTTCCCCTAAAACATGCTCTTCCCCACTGGCAAGTGATGAGAAAGAGACCAAAAATAGGAAAGAGAAAGAAGTCTACTGCTCCTCTAATATATATAATTTTTTTAATTTAGAAGCAAAACATCTACAAAAATGTGTTCTGATATAAAGTGAAGTGTAGTTTCAAATAAATACTGAAGAAGTCCAAGAAACATCACAGGGTTGCCTAGGAGATGATAAACAGTGAAGTAAAAATGAGCAATTTTAAAATATTGTAACAGAAATGGTTTTTGATACATTGCCACAGGTCATCATCCTGTTATGTTCAAAATAGGATTTGATATCCACAAGCATACTAGATGTTGTTTGAGTTGTTATACTGAACTTTGGGGCGGATACTGGATATGATATGTCATTACTTGTTGGTTTCTTCCTGATGAGGAATAGCAGGCTTTCAGGGAAATTATGCTACACCAATGCACAGTGAAGTTTTAAATGTCAGTTCCCAGGTACAATTGGTCACAGTGTGAGGCTGGAGTCACAAAAAATTCAGGGGTAGAATAAAGTATTAGGATCACTATACTCCTTGAAAATTTGTTTATGACTCTTTATTTATTTTTTTTTATAATTTGTGTGAGAAGTATTTATGAGGCCTGTGTTTCTAAAGGTCCTAGGCACTGTTCATTATCATAAAACCGTATTATCTATCAGAATCATGTACTCCAGTGATACAGAATCAGAATGAAATAATACTTGAAACAGTTCACCTTCAAATAGCCATTGCAAATCATTGTTAGATCTTATTGTAATGGTAATGGAGTTACCAAGAATCAGATAAAACTTACTCTAGCTCCCAAATCTTCATGCCACGTTTCAGGCTTTAGTGTATATTTGCTGTTGATAATAGACACCCTAAAAATAGGGGTGTAAAAATGGAAATGCTGACAGATCCTGAGCTATCAGGTTGGTAGCAGGCACTGCTATAATTAGACATACATCTGAGTAGGCAGTGTAATATGATTGCTGTGTTTATACCCTGCACTGGAAAAAATGTTTGTTAATCTGCTCAATCCTTTTAAATGAGAGGGGGAGCAAGAGTTTGTGGAAAAAAGATGCTGAGGTTTATTTCATATTTAGGCTGACTTGAGGGTGCATTAAAAGACAAGAAATATTTACAGAATATTAGATAATTCTGGTTAGTTATTGTTATCTCAGGATTTATAAAAAACATTGGAATTTACCTGAAAACATCAGGCACTGTAAAATTCAGCAGAAGAAAACATGTGAAAAGTTTTCTATCTTTTTATTACAAAAAAACACGGTTGAAATAGTTTGAATGAGAGTAAAAACTTTGCTTTCCTCTGTCTTTAGGCATTTAAACTCTCCAGTCAAAAAGTCTTTTTCTCCTATTTCTTTTTGCTGTCAAACTCCTTTTTCTTTTGTAATTTCAGAGGTCAGAGTCCAGCTGTTGCTGAATTTAACTTGCTTCTTAAAGCAAATTCTTTGGAAACTTATGGTGTTGATCCTCATCCTTGCAAGGTAACAGTTCTTTTTACTAACTTTCAATAAATGTTCTTCTTACTAACATTTAGTTAAAAACCAGTAATGGAATTGATTTAGCCCTGGTTTTGATCCAGGCACAAAGAAGGAATAATTGCTAAAAAAGCTGCCCTGGAACTACATATTATGCTTAAACCTTGGAAGAACACTGTCTAGTTAACATTTCTGCATAGCCAAAAAAAGGGTCTCTCTAGAGGAAGAACATCTCTGGAGAATCTAGTAGACTGTAATGCTATAAGCTCTGATTATAGTCCATAATTTCTTTGCATTTTGTGCAAAGGCATAAAATAATTTTTGTTTGCTAAGATTTTCAGGACTCAGCATTATTTTGACATGAAGATGAAATACATCGATCATTTATGGCAGATCAATTTTTCAAACACCATTAAAATATGCAAATCTTAGGAAAAACAGCAAGCCAAATGCACAGAGACCTTCCCATTCCCATTCCAATTCCCATGCCCATTCTCATTCCCATTCCCATTCCTACTTTCCACTTCCCACTTCCCACTTTGTTATTTTGTGTTCCTCTATAAGAAGGTGATATTAATTACCAGTTCTGATCATCTCATATGCCTGCATTTTTAATTACTGGGTTGTATCTGCATAATCTGCAGTATTTATTTTTAGTGTGACTTGCTTTTTGTTTTAACTGCTGCTTTTGTTTTAGCTCATGGATTATCTCTTCTGCTGGGACAGCAGTACTGTGTAGTTAGCTGTTGTGGTGGTGAGCATCCTTAAGTAGCCAGCTCTAACATAAAACTGCAAATGATTTTATATATACTTTGTCAGGAATGGTGCTCCTGTCTGAAAGACAGGGTCTGGTTCAGAGCTCAGAGAAGTCAGGGATGTAGTAAACTTTACTTTGAAACTATACTTCAGATTTTCAAAAGGCATCCCAGAAACATAGAGGCATAACTGGCCCAGAATTACTTCTTTACCTGTGTGGCAGGGGTTGTAGTGTGGCGGACAATCAGAGGTTCATCCCCTGTGCTTAAGGAAAATTTGTCTGTCTTCTGGCAGTGAACTGCAAAGCAAGATTTTTTTGCAGATCCATTATGACATGTTCTTTCCATACTGTGACTACTACTCCAGAACCATCCCTGTTTCTGTTCCCCTTTACTTTGTTGGTGAAACGTAAGGGATAATAAAGTTGAATATCTTTTGCAAGGTGAGGGTATAGAACTTGGGATGGACAGAAAATCCAGTTAATATAAAATTCATATTGATCATTAATCAAAAATTTTATTGTGGAGTTATATTTTAAAAATTGTCTTTTCTGCTTGAAAGGCAGGTACCACTATGTCTTCTAGTTTGTACTGAAGAGTACACAAGTGCAAAAGAGAAGTTTATATTAGTAAATGCTGTCTGTCAGCAGTATTTCCAGCACAACACCTTGCAGAGCAACAATATATTGTGAAATCTTAAAAAATATCAGTGTTGAAGCAGATAAGGATACCTGGTTTGTAGTTAGCCCTCCTGTAAGGAACAGAACATACCTAGAAGTACATTTTCAGTAAATTTGGTAAGTCTGCTTGAGGAGTCCCTGTTGCCATCAGCTACAGGTAGATGGAAACAAAGCATAAGGTATTGTTACTCAAATGCCTAGAAATAAATGAGGCCTTTATTGCCAAGGGCAGTCCTTTCCTTTAGAAGTGTATATTTTGAAGGCAAATTTTGTTTTGAAAAGGAAAACAAAAGAAAGGTAATCTAGAATGGAGCAACAATTTATGCCATCATAAGAAATACCTCATTGGATGAAGGGAAAGTTATGTTTCTTTCTCTCTTTCAAGGACTCATTCGGGACAACTACATTTTTAGGATTCACAGCTGCAGGATTTGTGGTTTTCCAGGGGAATAAAAGAATTCACTTATTAAAATGGTAAGCATATAAGAATATCTTAAATATATCTCTTCTGTGTCTTCTCTACCTACCACGTTCACCTGCATTTGTCTTTAAGGAGAACCACGTGAATATAACTTCTCCTGCCCCATAACATTTCTATTGTAAAGTATTTAAACTTTAGTTTTAAACTACAACAATAATAATATTAACAACAACAGCAATAACAGTTTGGTCTAATTCAACTCCCAGTGAAAAGTATTCCACAAAGGGTACATTAGTCAACACAATTCGCAAATACTAAAACTGAGAATTCAACTCCCAGTGAAAAGTATTCCACAAAGGGTACATTAGTCAACACAATTCGCAGATACTAAAACTGAGAATGTTGATTTTTCAGCTATGCTGTAAATTACCAGTGTGGTTTATTGGCACAGAACTCTAGAATAACCCAAAAGAGTCCATTTAATCTTTATTTGACTCTTGGAAATATTGCAATTTCCTCATTTAATTATGCTCAGTTTGAAAACTATAAAAGGATTTATTTGGTAAGCAGAGGAGGAGGAGGTGACAATGCCTTGGAATTACTTTTCTTTAGTCTTTTTTTTAAGAAATGGGCACTTACGCAATTGTCCTTGGTTTGTCTGGTTTTGCTTTTCTTTTGTACTTCTGGACTTAATTTGTTTTCCTTAATCAGCCACATTTGAGGAAGACGTAAAACTGAGCTCCTGCAGATGATGCAAGAGCAGCTGGCCCCACCCTCAGCAGTGTGGTGCAGAGTGACCAGTCATGCTTAGACACTGATAATCTCATTTTAGCCCTGCTGCTACTTGCATGCCAACAACAGTTACTTAGGCATGACTGTTCCATCTCTGAGCTCTCCACCTGTCCTGTGGGATCAAGATGAGAAGAAGGTGAAAAAAAAGTGAAGCCGGGCTCCTTGCTGTGCAACTGTGGAAACTTCCCTGAATAACCTGAAATCTTCAGAAGTGTAAAGTCAGTGTAGTCATGTCTGTATGACTGATTTCCCTATGGAGCTCTGGGGACATGCCTGTAAAAACCCACCCATTTGCAATCCTGGCTTTACACTGTATTTCCCCAGAGTTAACTGCAGGTAGCTGTGGTCACAGTATTTCAGTGGTTTGTGGTTTTGGCATAAGGAAAATATAGCAGTAATGCCAGTCTGGGGCACACTCAGGAGAGAGCAGCACTTGCCAAGTGTGTGTCCACTATGCTGTGGGAAACTAATCTCTCATACTCAGCTTTCCATATTATTTGAGGATAATGTGTCCTCTTGGTGATCTAGGCATATTTATTAAGCGCATTAGTATGTAAACCAAATAAAAAATAAAGCAGTGATAGAGAAAAAGCCAATAAACTGTCTCAGTGTTACAGTAGAGGCTGGAAGTTTGTATGATGAGATTTATCTGCGCACTATGTTCTGCTTTATCCATTTCAGAGCTAGTAGCTAGTAACTAATTTTAGCTGAAATTTGCATCACACAACAAAAATCCAAATTTGTATTTGAGATTTTCTTTTCAATGTCAAAACTTTCTCAACTGGAAAGATTTTTGGTTTTCTAATGTAAAAGGAAAACTCTTGTTATAAAATTCCAGGTATGGTATTGTCCTTGCCTCCAAGATTATTCCTCTTTCAACTTGGACATCTAAAACTCTTAGGGAAGTTTATGAAAAACAACAGTGTCTCCATTTTATCTCTTGTAATGTTAAAATTTCCATTACAACTTAAGCAGAGGCATGACATTGCCTTTTTGTGGTCACTGTTATTCCATACGTAGATTGAGCGCTCAAAGTTGATTAAATTAAATTTTGATACAGGTTTTGCAACTCATAAGGCTTCTCTATAACAAATGCTGTCAAACATTTTCTTTTTCTTCTTTTGTGTTCTGTGATAACTAGTCAGTTACTAAGATATGTGATATGAAGCCTCAGATAAATAAGTATAGAGAAAAGATTATATTTCCCTCCCTAATACAAAATTATGGTAATTTAATTACAATAGACTTTGTAAGATTTTAAGATGTAAAAATTACAAACTGTGCCATAAATATATTATAAGTATAAGCTTCTGCCCACTTTTAATTTCCTCTCCACTTCCCAGCAGACAAAGTTAATTCTTTGAAGGTACATAAGGATGTAAAAGAAATACTCTGGGTTTATGTTCTCTAAAAAAATTAGATTACTAAATAATTTTTTCCTAAAGCTTTTAAGGCCTGTTGAGGACTTTCATCATTTGATAGCCTGCTTGTCTTTGGTTGTCAGAGAAACTTACATGCTAGTTACTTTTCTTACTTGTAGATCTATCTCTTTTTTCCTATACTTAAATATTTCTTTCTCTCTCTAGGTGTGATGTATATAAACTGAAATTTGAAGGGAAGACTTTTTATGTGTTTGGAGCTCAGAAAGAGGTTAGGTTTAATATTTTTACAGAACTTCTGTATTAGATTAAGATTGTATAAAGTATTTTTTAACTAAAGAAGCTTCTAAATAATCAATAATTGTATTTCATATTGTAACTAAAATATAGAATATGAGTGAATGTGAGTAATTTTTGAAAAGCATTCTAATTTGCAAAGGTTTGCGACATTTCTCACAATAAATATTCACTCTGTGCTATGCGGATTGTTCATGGTTTTATGTGCCTTTGGGGTCAAGCTTTAATTTATTTTAAAGTGCTGAAGCTGTATTCACCCACTCTACAGTACAGAAGATGTCTATATAGGATTGCAAATTTGAGCATTGATACCTGGATCAATGTGAAATATTTTTTGGTTAATTACAATCCCATCCTCAAATCTTGGTCAGCTGAAAAAGCTAGAGTCTGTCTCATGCCAAGTCCTATTACTGGGCTCTTGTCATTGAAATCCTAGAGACTTTTGCCTACAGCATGTTATAATAATTTCATTCCCTACAGTCTAAGGTTCTGGTTTTGAATGGAGGTGAGGAAAGAAAATAAAGGGAGGAAATAATGTCAGAGGTATCTGGACTGCTTGTGTGGTTGCAAGGAGGTTTTGATGGTAGGACATCAAATGGGAGGAAGAGGTGAATGGTGTAGCAACTGTGTGATGTAGAATGTTGATTTCCCTGCTTTGCTTCTGACAAGTTATATAGTTGTTTTAAAAGTCATTTGTGCATATGCTGTTCCATGCCCCCTCCAAGAGTCTCCTTTTGTTTCTGAAAAAATTGCATGGGCAGTGTAAGTATTAGCTATGTGTGGATTGTATATCTGTGGGTGAACCACAGATTTACACTACACATGAAAAATTAGTCTTCAGTATATCTGGCTAAAGCTGATGCCATTAGCTACAGCTATTTCAGCCTCTGAGAATTCAACATTTTCACTGCTTTCATTTGCTTTCTTTTCTTTGCACTTAGAAGAAGGCTGTGCTGTCATTCCATACCTCTACACCAGCAGCCTGCAAGCATCTTTGGAAGTGTGGGGTGGAGAACCAGGCTTTTTACAAGTATGTACACCTGAAGTCATTACCTATACTAAAAATAAATTAAAAAAAGTGCACGTGAGTAGAAGATTGTTCAATGTGAAATGTTCCATTTAATTAACAGAATGAAATGGCAAACAGAAAGTATGCAAGTTAATGGGGAATATTATTTCACATCAAGTCAGCATTAGAAATTGCTTAAAATCCAAGTCACGCAGGAGGGTTTTGGCTCCAGTGCAATGATTTTGCTGCTCTGTAGTCAGATATTGGATGGACACAGTACTGCACTTGTATCTGGGAACATAGCTGTTAATCTTAGCCCTGCTGTGGAATATCTTGAGAATGGAGGAAGCAATCTGTTATGTTTGATTCTCTGGGCTCTTCTGCCAGGAGGAAATTGTTCCTCCACTTGAAATCCAAGGCTTAGTAAGAGCTGATTGAAAATTAACAGTTCTGTGGTTTAAGGAAGAAAAGAAAATATTCTTAGATACCTTTTGAAAGATACCTGTGACCTTGTTGTACATAAAAATCCTATAAAGTGACTCAAAAAAAAAAAAAGTAGTATCTACCTCCTTATTTCCTGAAAGAGAACCTGATAATAATTCTTCGTTAAAAACTCCTCTCCTTTCTTTCTGCCCTCCATTGACTTCCTTTATTGATGCTTCCCTTTAGACATGTAGCTTTTATTCTTGCTACTTAGTGTTCCCTTACAGCCCCTTGCATATTTTATAAATATTACTGCTTCTGTGTTGGCACGCAGCAACACCACTGCTATGTAAGGGTAAACAAAAACAAATTAGGAAGAATGTGTCTTCTAACTTGAATAAGAGTCTCTCTTTAGTTTCAACACTGATACAATAATATATCCAATACTATATCCAACTAGATAGGAAAAAAAAAACAAACCAGGAAGTAGGAGCTGGCACAATGCATCTGTTAATTCTCTATGTCAATATCTACTGTGCTTGAGACTATATGAAATCTAAATATAGTCTATATATAAAGACTAATTTGAAGTTTATCCAGGAGCATTTTCTGTTGGAAGTAGACTTAAGCAGTAAAATACTGCATGGTGTTTGAGCAGTTTTATTTTAGGTTATATTTTAGAAATAAATAGGGAATAGGAGATGATTTCTACCTAAAGAAGAGAAATTAGGAATTTCTTTGAGTAGAAATAGCTCAATGTGAAAACGTCTCAGGGAGACTCACAGGAATATCACCTCTCTGCTCTTGTTGTTAAAGGCTGTGATATTAATTTTTTGGGTTTTAATCACAAATAAATGGTTTAGGGGGTTTGCTCTTGGCCAGATGGCAGATGCCTAACTAATGGCTCTTTCACTCCCTCTCCTCAACAGGTCAAGAGGAAAAAATAGGATAAAATACCTTATTGCTTAGGATAAAGACAGAAAGATTGCTTATCAATTACTGTGACAGGCAAAACGGACTTTGCTTAGCAAAGTTTAATTTAATATTTTTTTACCTTTTTGCTCTATTTCCAATTATCAACAGAGACAAAACTAAAATGACCCTTCCCGTTTAATTCCAGGCTCAGTTTTACTCCTTCATTTCTGTCTCCTCAATGTCCTCCTAGCCCCAAGCAGCTCAAGGAGATGGGGAATGGGGATTGCAGTTCCTCTCTGCTGCTCCTTCCTTCTTACACTCTTTCTGTACTGCAACCTCATTCATGAACTCCTCAAGCATGAATCCTTCCCATGGGCTTGCAGTCCTTCAGGATGTAGCTGCTGCATCTTGTGTTCCTCTCCCTGGGCCACAATGCCTGCCTGGAGCCAGCTCCTGTGTGAGCTCTCCCTCAGAGCAGGGTCTTCCTGGGCTGCAGAGAGGATAACTGTTCTCTGTTTGGCTGCAGTGGGGCAGCCTCCTTCCCCACAGTTTTCTCCACTGGCTTCAGGGTGGAATCTGCTCTGACACCTGGAGTTCCACCTCTCCCTTGTTCTTCTCTGGCCTTGGTGTGTTCAGTGCTCTTTATCTCATCTCTTTTTCTACCTTCCAAATTACTTTAGAGAGCGGAATTTTTACTTAGCAATTATTGTTTAAAATATGCCCACCTGTTTCAATTTTGGTGGATCTTTCAAGAGGACTTCTTTAATAAAATGGAGATTGGTAATGTTATTCAATGGATAGGGATATGAACAACAGATTGGAAAATAGTAATGTTTAATGTGCAGATTGCAGAAGAATAACAATAACCCCTCAAACATAGAACCGAGGCCAAAACTATATTTAAGTAAAGCCTTAAGATAATTTTGAAACAGGAAATGTTTTCACACATTTCAGAGAAATAGAGTTGTACAGTGAGGACTGTTACTTAGCAGCATTAGATAAATCTCATTTGTTTATATTCTGTATAAAACAAACAAGATGTTCTAATAAGATTAAAGCAGACAGAGTCAGATTGTATAAGTAATTCACAACAATGAAACTTTGCCTTAATTAAATTTGGTCCTCTCCTCTTCCTAGAAGAGTTTGAGACTTTCACATGACGTGTTTTGAAAAAAAGAGTTTTAGTCCTGTCTTGATCCAGGTTCAGGAATGACTGTTGTGATTATTCAAGTAGATATTAATCATGGAAAGTTATTTATTAGGAAATGGCATGTGGGAGGTACTCTTCCATGGTCTTTGCCATAAGACTGTGATAAAAGGTTGCTGTGTATTTGGTGATTACAGAGAAACAGTAGGATATGATGTAGGCTACTAAGGAGGTGTCTGAATAGAGATATTGGAAAGAACCTACTTTGGGAGACAAGTTGTTGTCTTTATTATTTCTTGGTTTTCCTAGTGGGAAGCAGAAATAGCCATAATTTCTCACAGATTAAGACACATGTCCCAGGGCTTTTGGTATACCATGATCTTTCCTACATTCTGGGTATGAAAATTCATAGAGATGCAGCAAGTGTCTGCTTTAAATTTTCTTATTTTCATGACAATCACTTGTTCACATGTTCAGTCATTCTATGGTGTCTGAATGATTTTATGTGTGCTTCATAGTCTAGTTTGTATAAGGGCCTTAAAAATTTGAAAAGCTCAGTTTTTGATTACTTTATGTTATAAAATAGACCTTGTAGTTTGCTTTGTTCATTGTTGCTTATCCTGTCGTCAAAAAGGTGACAGCCTCTGTTATTTTTCTTCAAGGTATGCAAAATCCAGTCAGATCAAGACAATGTCCAGCAGCAAGATATTTTTTAAAGGCAGTAGATTTCGATATAGGTGGGTGTTTGCTATTTCTTGTTCACAGTAAATCACTTCAGCATGTAATAAAATGTCAGTAATTACTCATGGCGAATTCAGGGCTTTTCCTGCTGGAGGGTCTGTTCACGCCTAGCTGAGATTTGCAGGGCTTTCTGCTGCCTCTTAAGTGTCACTTAAAAAAATAAATGGGAGTTTTCACACAGACACTTCTGTCAAGAGTAATTTCACCAGTAGATAGCTCCACTTTCAGGGCAGCTTCTGTGACAACAAGAGTGCAGCCAGTGCAGATATTGTTTGCCCCCTGCAGCTGGGCAGCTCTGAACCGGGTGTGAGATAAAGAGGCAGTCCAGTCCCAGTTGGGGTGTTCTACTACAAAAGGTTGCATTTTATTTGGTAGCTTTGTGGGCAAGTAGTCAGCACAATTGTATTCTGGGACATTGTGTATGTACTTTATAGCATTTATTTTTCATTTCTTTAAATTTTTTTTAATTGTAACTGAATTGCTCGCATATTCATATAGTTCTTGCATGTATCTTAGTATTTACTTGAATATTTATTTTATCTTCTAATGCAGTGGAAAAGTAGCCAAAGAGGTTGTGGAGGCAAGCTCTAAAATCCAGAGGGAACCTCCTGAAGTTCACAGGTATGTCTTGACATTCAGCGTTAAAGTTTAAGGACTAGGGAGGGTTACTTTTCTCTACAGAAGTCTCTCTTTCCTTTACTCTCAGGTGCACTGGTTGTCATTCTGATCTCCCACAATTACACATACAAGCCTTAGGAAATATATGCCTGACAAGGCTATAAAATTCTGACAATTGTGTCCTACAAAGGAGAACCTAATCTGTGTTGCTTTGAAGCCGAATTTAACTAATTAGTCAGATTGCTAACTTATATTATTTTTTTGTATTATGGAATAAACTGTTAGTATGTAATCCTGACAGAAAAGTACATTCTAATTTCATTCCTAGATTTTGTTTGGTTTTGAAAGTTTTTGGCCTGTATAGATTTGTGTGTATATTTCAAAGTATACTTGATACTTTTTCCATAATGCAGTCAGATTAAAAGGCATGAAGTTCATTCAGTAAAGAGGTAAAACACTAGAGAATCTTTTCTTCAGGGGAAAAGTTGGCTTTTAAGAAATAGGCAGCTAGACTTTGCAAGCAAACTAATGATTTCAGGTTCTTATCACTTGTTGTAGTGACAGTGAAAATTCCTAAGGACCTAATTAAAACACTTTAGAAAAAAAGGAAGCCATAAGGGAAAACTTTGAAACTTTTTTTAAAAACAGTTTGCTTAACTTTCTGGACACTCTACAGCCATATTTTTGTTGATATTTCATGTTTGGGGGGAATATGCTTTGCTTATTTTTAATTGAAGATTGTTATTCTGTCTGTATTTGAGAGAAAAGTGGATTGTCTTTACTAAAGGGTGGGAATATATTTGCAGTAAATATTTATAATATATTGTCCAGCCCTACTATGTAATTAGTAGTTAAGCCATGCAGGCATGCTTTCAAAGATGTTTTTCCAGATTACATTTTAAAATGGGGCAAGTGAAGGTCTAGAATATCTTAAATGGCAACACAGAAGGTAGAATACAGATGCATCATTGAGGCAGTATAAAATACTGGGCACACAAATTTTAAATGAGAATAGTTGCTCACTTTAGGAAATAGCTTATTGCCTACTTTCTAAGAGGTTTATTTTTCTATTTTAAGAAAAGATTTTCATACATTTACTTTTTATCTTGTATTTTGCTTTTCCTTGACTTCTATTTTTAGAAGCATTTTAAACATAGAGTTTAAACCTTAGTGTACGTAAAGAAACAGAGCAGTCAGCAAATAAGTTTATAAAGCAATGTCATATGGTTTAGTCACCATAAATAGCAATGCCCATCTTTTATCATTAACCTTGTTTAAAAACTTGCATTTATAATATTATGGAAGTTCCAAGTTCAGTTTCTGAAAAAGACTAAGGAGTATAATGATTTCAGGTAATTTTATAGCTCAGGTTGTGAAATAGGAGAGAGAGGTAGCTGATCCTTAAAATGCTCAAGTTGGCAAAAAGTACAGAAAATTTTCAGCTCAAAAAAAAAGAAGCATGTTTTAAAACATGTTATGCTGTGAAAGAGTATTTGAGGATAGGGCATGGTGGCTTTTCAGAAGCAAAACATTTGGAAAAAAAAATTTGATTGAAGGTAAACGTATATATATATTTTTTTTTTTTTCCCTACCTGTGTCTTCACCCTCAAAGCCAATTCAGCTGTACCATGCCTGTATTTAGAAAGAAACATGCAGTTGACAAGATGGTACTGTTCAGTACTTTGTATTTACATTAAAGCACTGTGTACTAAAAATCTGTTAGAGTTTGTAACCATGTGGGATTAAAGTTGTGGCAAGTTCTTCTGACAAATTCACAATGAATGATTTTTAATGGTTTGCTTCCAGGTCATGTCTGAAGGAGGTATCTTTGTAAATAAGTATGAAGTAAAAGTCTGTGGGTTCTCCGAGGCACAACTCGTATTTTGGGAGTTGCTTGAGAACTTTTTACAATATGCCCAAAGAACCATGGATTGGATAAAAAGCTGTGGATTTACCATTGGGTTGGGGTGACTATAATTATAATAATCTGAGTGAAAATCTTCTGTGGATAGTGAAAATTTAAACTAAACAATTATCAGAGAGTTTTCAGAGAATGCAAATGAGGATATAAATATCTCTAGGCATGTGTTATAGCACAAGAAATCATGTCAATTGAGCAAGAAATCTTGTTTATTCCCACAGAATATTTACTGACACATATTGTGGGTTAAGAGTCGGACATCTGTGTCCCAAGTTTACCTAAACCTTCAGCAACACACAGTTCCATCTTCTGAATTGCAATAGGGTTTTTGTTCAGTTGCTTTATGTGGAATTTTAAGCTGAGCCTTTTGCGCAGACTTGAAATGCATTTTGTAAAACTTCAGCACTGTATCTACATACCATTTGAAGTCAAGTAGAATAATTTTCCATTTCATTTTTCCTTTTGTAAAAGTAAATATTTTATAATATAATGGTTTAAGATTTATTGTCTGTACCTTAAGATTCAGGCCTGCATCATGTAAATCCTAGATAACGTATTCAAAAGAGCCATTTTATTTTCTCAGTAATATATTTTTAGGCTAATAAGCATAATGACTGAAGAAGATCAGCAGCATTCCTAAAACTTTCCAGAGCATATTCAACACCGGCTACCAGGAAAGCCTCTTAGAGTGAAGTAAGAAAAGAAAGAAAACCTGAGTGCTGGGAATCTTGGTGTAGAGGCAGCATCTGGGGTGTGTGGGCATGAGTGAGAGCACTCTGTGTCTGTAAACCGCAGGGATACAGTTGTTCCTGCTTTAGTCTTTGATCCTCAGTGCTCAAACTGTAACAAAATGCCTCCAGTTCTGGAGGCAATGGAACAACTTTCCCTTTCCTTTAGTCCAAATACTGATAGTTGTTGTGCACTGTGCAGAGGAGCAACACACTGAAATCTTGCCTAAGATAAGAGGAAGTCAGGCAATGTAAAGGAGGTAAATCAGCACAAAACCTCTCTCACACTTCAGATGTTGAAATATTTATATCTGCAGAGGGTGCAACATAACACAGCTGAAAGCAGTGTGTGATGTGTAGAGCTTTTTACAACAGCTCAAGGCCTAGTAATTTATGCAAAATGATTCTGAGATGTGACCTACTGGACTGCAGCTGTTTCCAGCAAGCAAACTGACCCTGTTTTCCCCATTCTTTTAGAACCTGCATTACCCAGAGTCGCAGCTCTCCCTCCTTGAACAAGCAACTCATAATCAACATGGAACCTCTGCAGCCTCTCCTTCCTTCTCCCTGTGAGGAGGAAGAGGTTCCTTTAGATGAAGGTGAGTCATCCAATTCCTGCCAGTATTTATTACAAAGCATGTGGAAAAAGGTGGGATACATACTCAGTGATATGGAAAAAAATTCTAAAAATTTTAACTAGGAATACATCATTAAGCATTTGCATGCCATACACAGAAATGATCACTATCTCAAGAAACTGTGCCTAAGTGTTATGTGAGATACATTGTGAGGAAAGTTACTGCTATTTGATTTCTGTTTCAAAAAAATCAATTGAATTGTCAGGCAAAAGGATCTTAGGAAATAAATAATGTCAGGATGGCACCTTTTTCTAAGTAGTGTCAGCAGTTACTCAGGAGAGAAAACTGGCAGTTTACTCCTGATATGTTGTTTTTCTTGATTCCCTTTACTGTTACCTTTCTTTCTTTCTGCTTTAGTCTGCTAATTTAATTTCCTTAATAAAAAAAAAAGACATTATTTGAAAGTCAGCATGAAAAGATCTTCCACCTTCTATAGCCTCCTTGACAAAGAAGGATGTTATGGGAAGTTCAGTCTGAATTTATTTTGTAGAACAAAGTTTTCCATGTATTTTATTGCTTGATATTTTGAACATCTTTCTTTTTGAGATACACTATACTACAAATAATGATGTGAACATCATTGCCAGCTTAGATGAGGATAATTGCCTTCTTCCTAATAGAAATGAAGCCAACCAAACAAAACCTGACAGTGGTTCTTGTTTGAGGTAGTGAGGTAATTGTTTCAGAGGCTGGGAAATACGATCTTTGCTATTGCTTTGTTTAGGTCAGTGGGAAACAAAATAGGCAAGTGAGTATCTTCATTTTCAGGGGAGTATGTCCTAATTTTATCTTATAGGAGTTGTTTGAACATGTGTTGTTCATTCCTCAGAGTTTTGACACTGAATGTAGCAAGAACAGGGTGAATTACATTGTTTATGTGCATCCATTTTTGTAATTAGTAGTAGCATCTGTTAGCTTTAACAGCTACCTGTTTACCTCTGCTGTGAAATACGTGTATCTGAGATTTTTGTGTTCTCCCAGCCAAGTACCACCGCTGTGTTTCCTCTGGGCAGTTGTCACCACTGCAGAGAAATAACAGCTTGCTGCCTGTAAGACTCCTGTAAACACAGTTACAACTCTAGGCAAAGAAATCCATTTTTGGAAACTGGTGACTTATTGCTATATTGTCACTAGACACTGCTTGTTTTAAATGCTTGTGCTGCATAAGTTTGAAAATTACATTTCCTTTCAGTCAGACAGATAGTTTTTACTACAATGAGCTAATAGAAATATTTGCAGGTGGTGTTTAGCTACATACTTTATATGCCGTTAAATACCACCAGCTGCTAAGTTAACAGTGTATTTAGACTTTTACAGTCTTTTCCTGCAGAAAATTGGGCCATATTATCAAATTGTACTGATCTCACAGCTCTCTGACAGTGATGCTGGCTCTCTTCCCAACATCCATTTCTGTGGATTCCCACCTTCTCCCTTGCCCCAGCACTAATCATACCAAGGTGAACTGAGAAAATGAGTTTTAAATAAAAGTAAACAAAAAAAATTCAATACAACAGCAACAAAACCAAACCAAACCCAGTAACAACAGCAAACCAAACTAAAACAAAGAAACCAAAACCAAACAAAAACCCCTTAAGTGTGCAATGTCCTATTACTGCCTGACTCAACCTTTGAGTAGTTCATCAAGAGGGTCAGCCAAGATCCTGTGTTGGGGTAAGGGCACACGCAGGGGGTGGGAAGAGAGAAGGCATCCAGCCCTAGGCCTGACACAACTGCTTTGGGAAACACATTTTAGTGTGCTACAGTCATGAAACAGCCTTGGTACCTCCGTATTTGTCTCAGCCCAGTAAAGCGCACTTTCATTTTTGTTGTTCCAAAGGCAAAAGTCAGTGCTATCAGATCAATAATTCATGCATGAAATCTCAGAACAGAAGTATCAACTGGCTGAAAAGAGGCTTTCATCACTTTCTCAAAACCACATTAATATCCTGAGCCTGGAGAGGTATGGTTTTGCCTTTTTAAAGAAAAATAATCTACTCAGATAAGTGAAGCTGTGATAGCATCTGGTGCTAGAAAATCCAGAGACAATCAACTACCTCCTACAAAATAGTTGCCAAGTGATCAGGACAGGCAGTAATCTGTCTTGCCAAAATCAGACAGGAAAAGAAGGCAGCCACAGAATCTGTATAGTAGCACTACAAGAAACATAATGTGTTCAACTACACATGGAGCAAGAAGTGAGCTCTGCTTGGTGGTGGTTAGGCTGCATTTTGCATCCTGTGTCCAGTTTTGGGCCCCTGACTGCAAGAAAGACATTGAGGTGCTGGAGAATGTCCAGAGAAGGGCACTGATGTCAGTGAAGGGTCTGGAGCACAAGCCTTGAGGAGCACTTCAGGGATCTGGAGTTGCTGAGGAGGCTTGGGGTGACTGTGTCACTCTATACAACCCCCTGAAAGGAATGTGCAGCCAGGAGGGGATTATCTCCCAGATAATAAATAATAGACAAGAGGAAGTGGCCTCACATCACACCTGAGAAAGTTTAGTTGGGATATAAGAACAATTTCCTTACCAAAAGGATGATCAGACATTGGAATAAACTGTCCAGGGACATGGTTGAATCAACATCTTTGGAAGTGTTCACAAGGCCTGTGGGTGTGGTGCCTGGGGACATGGGGAACACAGCAATGCTGGGTTAACAAGCTCGATGACCTTTCCAACCCTAATGATTCCATGTACGGAATGAGCACACACCTGCTGCCATCAGTCTAATTGTCTCTCTCTGTGAAGGTTCTCAGCTGTGTAAATTTTGGTGGTAGAGGAGAGGCATGTGGAGCTTTTTTACGTACAACTATTTAATTTTTTTTCCGGTAGGCTCTTCCTGAGGGTTAGAATAGCCTGTGACTTTCTGAGACAGTTGTAAGATTTTTAACATTTTTCCCTTAGTTATGTGTAGATAAAACTGTGGGGAGTGATTGGAAATTATCAAGGTCATTTCTCTTGTGCATAAGCATGGTTACATGAAACATAAATGATAGATTTTACTTGTCAACATCAGTATGCAGGAACACACTGGCATTTTTTCCCCTTGCACTAAGATTTGATGCCTTGGATATTTTTATGCTTCTGTGTGGTTCAGCTGTTATGCTAGCAACTGCTAGCTGAGATGGATGCTGTGGAAGTTTGTAATGTAAGTTATGGAGCATTTGGAAATGTTTCAAATGTAGGAAATCTTTCAGAACTTTGTCTGGCTGACACTTGAGTCCTTGTATAGCCTTCCTTTATGTATCAAACATAGGGATGGTTAGATTTTTATAAGAATTCACGCTTTCCAGTTTTTGTAGCTGTGTACACAACGAAGAGTCAACCCCTTTTAGTTAGAATTTAATGATCCTGTTTTGGTTGCTACAACAGTTATGAGAATAAAACAGAAGACAGAATCTTACTTTTGAAGGGGTGAAAAGATGGAGATAGAAAGTGAAGAGGTACTTGATCTCACGTCCACAAGAAAGTGCTTGCAGAGAAGGAAAGGGAGAGAGCCATCTTTGTTCTGCTACAGGGAGGAGTAAACAGGACCTCTGCTGGATATTTGTACAGACTGTGTGGGTAAAGCAGCCACCACAAAGATGCTTTCTAAAAGCTTCCTTGATGCAGGTGTCTTTTATGGCAGAAATAGCTGGGTGTCAAATAGACATTTGCAGGACTTTCTTCCCTTCTCCTCTCTTTTCCACATATTTGCATGCATATCACTGATTTTTTGGGAATAAGGACATCAAATAATTAAGACTCAGATAGCACAACATGTCATAAACATTACAGATGGGAATTCTGGGAAGCGAGAGATTACATCCCCACCAGTACACTGCTTCCAGTTTATCTCTTCTCTGTGACTGTTGTGTACCAGGAAAGAGCTCCTTTCCTGCTAGAATTGTGATGTTATGCATATGGTTGCCTTCCAGCTCCCAGCTGGAGCAAGTTATCAGCAGCCAGCATAGGTGCATCATGCTTTTTTGGGAACCTCACATCTCTGCTGGACAGGAATAGGGAAGTGCCCAGCCTTCAGAAACAACTCTTCTTTCTGGTGGGCAATAATCTGTCCCACAATTGTCCCCAAGTGGGAATTTTTTTCTGGAAATTTTCTGTTCTTGTTTTAACACGGGCAGGTCAATTTTCATTCTAGGCTAGAAATAAGTGTGTTTTCATCTCATTGGCTTGCTTTGTGACTAAGGTTTTTAAGCACAGCATAGGATTTTTCCATTGTATCTACGTGCTTCACAAATAATTTTCAGGCAGTGATGAGGAACTGATATTAATGGCATATTAAAGCTTTTTAGAAAAATAAAGGGACTATTAATGCTGGCCTTTTTGTAACTGCACTATGTTTTGGTGCCTTAGATACTTTTACGCCTGTGTGTGTGGTTCAGCTGTTATGCTAGCAACTGCTAACTGAGATGGATGCTGGGAAAGTTTGTATTGTACATTATGAGGCATTTGGAAATGTTTAAAAATAACCTCTGGTCCTGTTCCCTGCTGGGATATTTTTGTTGGCCATGTTAGAAGATTGTCATTTGATTCATTGAGAGTGACTTGTGTTAGTCTCTAAAAACTCAGTGGGAACTTAATGAAAGGTCAAAGCTGGTATGGCAAGAGCTTTTACAAGACTTTGAGCAGAGGAATTAATAGTCAAAATGGTGAAATGTCTTGTAAAAATCCAAACCAAGAGAAGCATTCATTTGCGGATGGTTAACCACTGCAACAAGGAAGTGTGCATTCGTTTACTGCGGCATGGCTCCAAGATCACAGCCAGAAGGGCTGGTAAATTTACATTTATTTTATTCAAACCCTTTTTTTAAACCCTCATCCCCTAGTTCATGTTAATAGCTCTCTCTTGGAACTGACTTACACTGTAAATGACATGTACAGCAGAGAATAAGGACTAATTACTTACAGGAATGAAGTTGCAAATGGAGAACGAATAAGACAAAACATGAATTTGTTGTATTATCTTACAGAACATTGTGGATTTATTTATTAATTAGTAACAAATGAGGGACTGGAATTTTGTCTTTGTATTTTTCTGGGACTGGGGTGGGGGGAAATACTTTGGAGCTGTAGTAATTTTTGACAAAACTAAATAGTTGTTAAACTAGAGGGTAGACTATTTTGAATGTGAGATGAATACAGTAGGTGATAAAGCTCAGCTTTTTACTTCAATGAGTTTTCCATACTGTAACTTTCTTTGGTTTATTTTTCTAGATACTGAATAATTTTCTGCACTGAATAATAGTACTAAGGCAGGTGGGGGAAGGTGGAACTTGTGCAGAATCAGATTTAGCTCCCTTTTTCACTACATGCAAGAAGAGTGCAACGCAAGGAATGAAAAGCATTCAGTATTGCTTTGCACAGAAAAGCAGTGGTTTTTTTAGGAAATGCCTTTGACAAAGATCCATTGCCCCCCGTCAATAAATATTTCCATTTCCTTAATGTCATAAGCCATTTTGATATTTATTTTTCCATGCTTTCTCTGTTTGCTTTTGATATTTTAGCACCTGTAGCTTGAATGATTTCAGTTTTCACTAATGTATATTAAATCTTTGCATTTCAGAAATTAGTTTTTAATCAAAGAATTAACTGAAAATATTCTGGCAAAGATTAGAATATTGTTACTCTTTTGGTATCTGAAAATATGAAATAGTGAGTGCAGTAGATACAGGAGAAACTGCTTCTTGGAGTATGTCTCCGAGCAGCAACAGCTCATGGTTGCCTTTGCTTCTTGAATTCTTCACTCAGAAGAAACAGTAGAATATGTGAGAATGCACCTAATTCCCTTGATTCAAAAATTTAAAAAGCATTACTATTGACATGTATTTTGTATTCTTACATCTCAGAGGTTAAATACTAGCTTCAAACAGATGCAAAACCCCTTGTTGGTTTAATATAATGACACCGATCATAATGGATTTGTGTGTTTGCACTGCATTGGCTCTTAAACACCTAGATTTTGTAGTACTGTTCATACTATATTACTCCTTTTGAAGTACACATGCAAAATATATATATCTCAGCATATAAAAAGCATACCAACCCCAAAGCACAGGAGCTAGCCTGTGCAAGACACCTGCATAGACATAACTCAGGAGAACCCCACTGTGACCATTTCAGAACTCCACTGGCTTGTGGCAGGAGTGCTCACCCAGGCTGGGAATGCTGCAATGTCCCACTTGCCCTTTTGCTTGGGTGCTAAGCTTTCACATCAGTACTCGGCTCTTTCCAGCCTCACTGTCCTTGGCGTGGTGCTGGACACTGAGTCACCGCAGTCCCACCAGCATGCCCTCCTTTCTCTGAGCTGCTGACAGATGTATCTTGCCTTCTCATTCCTGCTGCCATGATACAGTTGTCTCTCCCTGATGCTTCCTTATGTCCTAGTGCCGCTTAATCCTGTTTCTGGAAGGGGATCAACAACTCGGGGTTGAACTCTTTCCAGGCCAAAGGGAGATTGAAGACAGGCATCCCAAAATGTCTGCTGTGCAGCGTACTCTGCTCTGCCTCTGCCTCTGTGCTTTGGATGCCCTTAGAGGGGAGTGAAAACCAGCAGAGCAGTGGGCTCCAGGAACTGTACCAGCAGTGGCATTGAGCACCAAAACACAACACAGCTGGGAGGAGAGCTGTAATGCCACAAAACATGCAGCTCATACATGCTGGTAACTGGGACAGGACTTTGCTCCCTTCTAGAAGTTCCCATTATACTAAAAACAAACTGTAATGGCCAGCAGGAAAGCCAGCTCATTGCCTTAAAAGGAGTTGCTAGAAACTGTCATTGATTAACTCTCCTTGCAAAGCTATAACAGGTGTCTTTAATGGACACTGGATGCGGGTATGGTACAAATCTGTGACCCGTTTCTGAGGGCAGAAGGTCTGGCTGTGATGCAAATCCTGCTTGACATAGATCCTGTGTAGGGAAATATTTAAATTCAGTGCAATTCTAGAATCTATCTCATTTTTCTACATTTTCTTTGTGACATTCAGGCACTTTGCTCATGTGAGAAAATCACCTTCTCCTTCCCTCTGAAAGATCATTCTATTCATAGTACAAATGAATTTTGTCCACATGGAAAATAAGCAAAGGATACACGATCTTTCTAGAGGAAGGAGTAAAAAGGACAGGAAGGATTTGTCCTAATTGCACCCTGGCTGGCCCTTTTTGTTTATATGCATGTATGAAGTGTTATTAGCACTGTTCTCTCTGGACTGTATCTAATTTTCCATTTCTGTATTTGAAATGAGAATATATTGTCACTTGTCTCTTTCTTCAATATAAAAGGCTATTACAAGTGGCTAATTGTGTTTGTGTTTCTGAGAAGAAAGGCCAGAAACACAAACAAGATTTCCGGCCAACAGACAATGTGTGAACTGAATTTTTTAATAAGCAGATGGTATATTTTTCTGGGGTGCTATATTTCTAGCAACTGCAGCTTCTTAAGAATGGTGGAGCTAGAGCTGCCCTTCATTTTGTTAATCCTCAGCTGCTGGTTTTGGCCCCTGTAGAAATACTAGCAGCTGACAACTTTTATGTCTGACCTCTTGCACGTTCATGTTCACAGCAGGTGACCACAATAATCTCATGTCTTATTCAGCTGTTCATGTTCCTGGTTGGGACCAATCACAGCATTTGGTGGAGGAGGAATACTGAGTTTCAGCTAGGATAATGAGATCCCTGGCTTTGTTAAATTTGTTCAGTTGCCAGAAAATTGTAGCAAACTTTTGCTGTGGAAATAGAAGAAATAAACCTGAGTTTATTTGCCTGATATTCCAGCAATCTGTATTAGAAGTTTATGATTTATGGAATGCTGGTAGGAATATAAAGTGAAGAATGGAAAGAAGATGTTCTTCTCAAATGTAATTTAATTCTCAATTCATAGTCCTTTAAATCTGACACATCAATTTTTATTTATTATAAATATTTATATTTATTATAAAAATGTATTTATAAAAGAGATAATAGGCTTTTCAAAATCTTGCTAACAAATTATACAAAATGATAGCTTTATAAGGGTAGTAGAAAATATATGTTCTGTATGAATAGGAGTAAAGGATTTGCAGCAGAGTTGTATAATAATTAAAGAGTATTAGGAGTTGGCTTTGCTTTAACTTTTATCTTCTCTTTCTCCATTAGAAAATTTTGATTTTTTTTTCTTTTAATTTGATTTTATTACTTCAGATAACTGGCTCTCTTGAGGGCTACCTGAAAAGTAAAAAATTTGGGAAGCTTTCTTCCCTCTTAAATTTGTGTTACTGGAATATTCATTGTACTGTGCAATCTTAGTACTTTAATGTGCTATTCTTAGGCTTGCATAAGCTTTGTAAATTATATATGCCATAATGATTTTACGGTTATGTCTGTTGAAACCATCAAAATACGAATGGCCTGACATACTTATCTATATTTCTGGATGACTGGAACTTTGCTGGAATCAATCATATTGACCCTGGTTAATAACCTGTACTTTCCTCAGTCCTTGACTTAAGAAGTGGTGTGGTGTTACAGAGAATATGAAGGAGCAGAAAAAACAACTTTATATATGTAATTTTTTAAAACATCAAATGAGCTTGCAGCAGCAGCATTTAATGCCCATTCTAAATTTTCATTTTTTTTTACACTAGTATATGACAGATATGTAGTTACTTTGGTTTAAAAAGTTAAAGGAGTTGAAAATTTTTCTTAGCAGTTGAAATTAAAAAATGGAATGTAAATTTGATGCGTGCTTCAGAGCTGCAACACAATACAATTTTAATACAAACCCTTCAGGAAGCAAAAACTGATATGAAAAGGTTCCTTTGTTGCCTTCTATCAACAGGTTAACCTCATAGTCAGAAGTTTGCCAGTTATTTGAGATAAATGTAGTTTTAATAGAAGTTAATATGACATTTGTTATTCATGTTCACTATGTATTTTATGCAAGCTGGAGTTTGCTCTGGGGAGGAAGAGGAGGCTCAAGAATCATAAATTGGAGTGACCTTTCTTTGTGGTAGCTGCAGCTGCCATCTCTGTGATGAGAAATGATGAAGATATATTACTGCCCTTGCACCTAAGTTGGTAGAGAGAGGCCTACGACTAGATTTCTCAAATTTGGGAGAGTAGTATTAGGTGCTTTCAACCATGTTGAAATGTCTAAGTAGGTGGTTTGGCTTAGATTTTACTCATATTAAGAATAATTGAAAAACATACTTGAGAATCAAATTGTAGTACTTGTGTATCTAAATACGTATAGATTCTTAATGTTGGGTTCCAGTGTAAAAAAAAATAGTTTTTTGTAATTTAAGGTATTTTGGGTATACTGTCAAGTAAGTGAGTATAGCTTAATGATCCAGCATTACCTTCTCTTACTTAGGAGAAAGATCTCCAAATCTGTTCTTATTTCTTGGTGTTCATACAGTGTTGTGTCTTGTTTCAGTTGGTTTATATCCTTCTTTTGATGACTGTGGCAAGTGTATTTCTTAATCTGAAGACTGGTGTAGACAATTAAGTTCCAGCGCAAAAGACGTTTCATGCTGAAATGTGATGAATTTCTAAACTGTTTGTGATAGGAGATGACAGAGTAGTTGAGGCAAGGAATAACTAGCTAGGAAGTAAAATTAAACTTATGAAAATGAAACGAATTAAATTATTGAACTAATAATTATTGAGGATAAGGTTTCATTTCAGCTATGCACATTTGCTGCTGAAAGGAATTATCCTCCTCTCTATCTCCATCCTTGGTAATGTGCTGTCTCCATGAGAACATATGACATGCCAGCTCAGGAAGAAAGAATATCAGATTCTAATCCAAGCTGCTTTACTCAGTGATGAAATGAAAGGATGCAGAAGTTTTCTTTTTGATTGTTTGAACAAAATATGAAATCCCACCTGGAGGCATGGCCAGTAAGGCCTCTAAAGTAAGGAAAAGATAACAAGTTACTGGGGAAGAGCTCTGTCTGCACTATTTTGAATACTTAACAAGGGAAAATTCCATTAGGAGGTGTCTTAACATCATTTTGTAATGGAGGTCTGTGCTCAGCTGTCCTCCCTTCCACTTCTGGGACTGACAACTAATAGCAGTCACTGAAGTATTGATGTAGTTGTAAACAGCTGGACTTTGCAGACGTATTGCTGTTAGAGATAGACTGGAAAAAGGAGAGTAAGTTTTGAGAGGAGAAGGCTGGAGCAGAGCATGGTGTCATAAGAAAGTCTCCTCTGTAAAAAGGAGAGAGAAATTTACAGGAGAGAGAAAAGAGATTAAGAATTAGAGCAGAAAAGCAGCTGTTTTAACAGGTGAGGCTGTTAGAATGCTGTTCCAATGATATCTAATCCTCATATCACGTCTTAACCTTCCTCTCTTTTTGCCCTTTTTACTGTTAACATGAATTTATCAAGATAATCTGTTGTCCCTTTTTAATGTCATGCTCTATTCTCAGCCTTAACTATTATCTTACCCCACTCATTCATCTCAAAGCAATGAGGATTGGTATTTTTTTTGTTGTTATTATTATTATTATTATACACGAAAGAGCAGCAATTCACAGATGTAATAGGTATTAATTTATACCAGAAGTCAGAATGTCAGTAGAAAATAAGCTGCTGTGTTTTTTTGTTTTGCACTATTATCATTGGTAGCAGTGTCAGACCCTGTTAAGCAGTTCTGCTGTACTGCAGCATCGTAAAGATACTGCCCTCTTCAAAAAGCTTGTCCAGTTTTTGACAATTGTGTAGACTTTGGTTTTAATATATTGAATTATTGGAGAGTCTTCCTTCCAGGCATCTGGAAGGTGGACTTTCGCCATAGGCTGTGAGAAAGTTAGTATCACTGCTTCAATCTCATTTTTTTCAGGTATCCAACTGCCAAAGGAAGAGGAGATTTCAGTACCTGTGACTTTGGGCTCTTCAGTAAACGATACTGGGGAGGATGTTGGTCTTGCCATTGAACAGGAAGAGAAGATGAAAGAGGAACCCTTAACCATCTCTGAGCTGGTATACAATCCAAGTGCCAGCTTGCTGCCCACACCCGTTGATGATGAGATTGACATGCTTTTTGATACCTGTCCAAGAGCAGAGAATGAGAAAGAAGACACTGATTCATTTGAGGAACTTGAAGCAGATGAAAACGCATTTTTAATTGCAGAGGAGGAAGAACTGAAAGAAGCTCGGAGAGCCCTGAGATGTAGCTATGACTTTCTAATGGGCAACCTAGAGGTGAATGCTTTTGTGAAGAGTTTCTCCAGACTTTTTCTTGTAGGCCTTGGACTGTTGTTGTTTGTGTTCCCCCTTTTCCTAGTTCTCTTGGAGTCGGACCTTCAAATCTCTTTCCTTCACGAAATCCGTCAGACGCCAGAGTTTCAGCAGTTTCATATTGAATATTACTGCCCCCTTAGGCAGTGGATGGCTTGCAAAATAAACTCCATCCGTGACATACTGGGCAGCTTTTAAATTTTCCATAACTATGACACAGCTAAGGGCTATATTCAAAATTTCAGTTAGTGACAGCTTTCCATAATGCCCTTGGGCCCATCTGTTGGCAGATGCCTTCATATCTTCACCTACAGTTTTTGTTACAGACCCTTCAGGTTCTTAAATTCCCTTTACATACTCAAATTGCTATTTTAGTTACAGACTTATACAGCCACCTCTCAATAACCAAAAAGAAGCTTTATTTTAATTACATTTCAGACTTCCTGCTCATTTATTACATTATAAAAGACAGGGTCACAATAAGTTTCATTGTCCTTAACCTTTCAATCCATGACACTAAAACTGATGATATTGAAAGAAAAACTTTTTGAATATACTCCTTAGTGCAACAATCACTTCTAACCAATGCCTATACAAGCAATGTTTATGCTGGGTTTTGTTTGTTTTTCTGTTTGTTTGGTTTTTTACATTTTTATGTGTTTAAAATATTTTGGTAAATTTTTAGTAAAAGACAAGTTATGATGTTATTTAAATGTACACATTGGTAAGAATAATGCAGAGGGGCATGCAGGGTGTTTTTAATGTTTTACCAATTATTTGTTTTTAAACTGTGGTTGGAGAATGAATGAATTTAGTAGTCTATACAAAAGGACCATGTTTGGGGAACACACAGAAAGTTCACTCAAGTTCAGTAGGGGCTGCCTGGGGGAGGTGAAACGACAGCAAGTATGCAAAAGAATTTCTGAAAGGCATAGCTGTAAAGCTTGGGGAAGTGAGCAGAACTGAAATGATCCTTCCTGTTACCTGTCAGGTTGTCTTCCACTTAATCAGTTCTGTAGAAAGTCTTTTCAAGATAGTCCAAGTATGTTTAGAAAGATATTGAGTCTTCAGTCTAAATGTAGATTATTGTAAATAATGGAAGATAATACTAATAAGTAGCAAAAAAAAAAAAAAGTAAGAGAAAAAAACGGAAAAAAAAAGAAAAAAGAAAAAAGGACCCAAAACTAAATCAGTAAATGAGTGACCTACTTTTAGAAACCATAAAGAAGAGGAAAAGGTGAAAAAGGAGTAAATGTTTCATATTTCTTTCTAAAAACAAAGTATTAAGAAGTACAGTTGATATAAAAATAATCTACTGGCTCACAGTTAAAGGCTTAAACACTTTGTGATGCATCTTCATACTTTGATGCCCTTTATGACTAATATCTAAGACAACATATTTTCTGTGCATACTAATATGCTTCCTTTCACATGTAGCAGCATACTTAACCCTCTTTCCTTGTCATTATGAGCCCAGTTACAAGATCTAATGCTGTTTTGTGTAACATGGATTTGTATATCTAAAGGTATTCCAATATAGCTTAGAGAATATACTTATGTAAAATCTTGTCAATGCTGAGAACATATGAAAGCCCTCAAATATACCACAGAGGTTGTATTTAAGACAAGAAAGTTTTTATTCCTCCTCTCTGACAATCTTAGTGCAGCCTTGTTTCATATTTAAATTAAGGAACTTGAATTTTGGCTTCAGAGTCTTTCTCCTGCTTAGACATTTATTAATTGGAGACATATTTGAGGCTATTTTATTAGAAGTGCATTTAACACATTGTAACCACACGTCTAATTCCTACTAAATAAATTCCTTTAGTTTCAATATCAGGGAACCTCTTTTGCTTGGTTTTCTCATGTAAGCCTTTGCAAGTGTCTAGTTTTAAAATGGCAATTTTCATAGAGGATTTCTCCTTTCCTTCTAATCTTCTCCAGTTTTTAAAAGACAGAACAGTTACGGGGCTTAGGAGTTCCTTTCCTCAGCTGAAAACTTTTGGATTGCTATTCATCTCCCTTCCAAAAAGAGTAAATTAAGCAACTGTATTTTTTATTGTCTTTGTTTGTCCTTTCTAATTTATTTCCCAGAAGAATCGTTAATGATTAGTTATTTAATGTTTATTTCTTCCTGTGCTACTTGGAGCTAAATGATCCTTTCCCACAAGGTAATAATCATTCAGCCTAATAGAAATGGAGAGTGAACTAATGTAGACATTTGGTCTTAACAGGATTAATTCATTTGCATTGTTGCTAAACAAAGGGGTGAGAAAAGGTGTTTTCAGTGGTGAAGGCTGTGAGAGCGGACATCCTGCTGGACTGTGAAGACATGGCTCCACACAACCTCCTATAAAGTCTGATAATCACTTAAAAAAAAAAAGTTAGATACTATAGTCTTGTTCCTGTGAATTACAGCACCCCAGAAGTAGGAGTATTGTAATGTTTGATTTAACTCTTATCAGAAAATAGCTCAGTTGCATGAGAATATAAGTTCAAAAATTGTGCAGTGCAGTGAAGTTTTATGTAGGGTTAAATGCAAGTGTGTGTTCACATATGCTTGCATTTACTAACCATGTGCATACATTCAAACCCAGCAGTTTGAAATTCACACCCTTCCTTCCTGATATTCCCTGGTCCATCAAAGTAATTTAACTAAAAATCATGAGAGTCTTATAACTTGAAGGCCAGGACCATGTCATAGACAGAAGGATATGGCTGGGCAAATTCAGAGAGAGTAGCACCTTTTTACAGTAAAGATGATTGACTTGGACTATGGAGCGTCTGTAGGTACAATATTGTGTATTTCTGTCTGTGCTTGGATTATATTGTAAAATGTTATGTACTTGAAATCTATTTTGTGGTTTGTCTAACATTTATAAACACAACTCTGGGAAGAATTAAAAATGGTTTTATTTCATGGAGTGTAAGGGGAAAATATACCTGTAACTTGAGCCTTATCTTTGTACAGTGAATTTCACATTTCTATATGTCAACATCCTGATTGTTTTGTATGTTGATATGATGGCAGGAATCCCTAATAAAATTACACTGGAGAAAAGCTTTCTGCAGTTATGACAGTTCTTGTGGGGAAATATTTTCTATAAATAATAGGTTTTTTTCAAGATGTACTTGGAATATAATATAGTAAAGATTTCTTATGACTTACAATGTTTTCAATATAATTTTCTTTATTCATTAGCTGGTGAGGCACTAAAAAGTACTTTAAAACAGGATGTTATTACCATGGCTTCAGCTCATTTACCAGGACTGTTGTTTTGCGTGGTTACCACATAAGAGTAAGTCAGAGTCCTGAGATACAATTGCTAAACAGAGAGTAAAAACTGAGAGGCTGGGTTTACTGTCAGGCCTTGCAGTGGACATACAGCTGCAATCTTTTGGAGTCAGGTCTGGCTAGGGAAAGGGTAGTAAGAGCTGTGCTTTCTTACACTGAGTTTGTTTGAAACTCTGACAGAGCAAAAGTGTTTGGTAAGAAATGTACAGTCTGCAATGAAGCTATTGATTATAATTTTGGGGACCTAAGAGAAATAGAAGCTACATCCTAACATAAAACATTTATATGAAGATATTACTGCGCTGTATAAAGCCACAGTAAAGTGATAAAATCTAAATAGAAACTGGCAATTTGAAATGTAAAAGAACAGGACTATATAGTACAGATAGACTTATTTACTCAATTAAAAGGATGTAGGTTGTGACACAGCCTTCAAAAGAGGCTGTATTCCTGCTTCAATGTAAGAATAAAATTCACTGTCCTCAACATTGTTTTTATTCCAAAGTCCGTACTATAATTTATGAAACTAGCATTTGTGAAACAAAATATTTCTACTTGGGGTAGAAAATCAGCATTTGTCACAAATTCTTTCTAAATAATCACCAAAATCTCTCTAAAATTACAACTTACTGAAATGTTGTGCCAGAGGTGCATTTGAAGACATCAGTCTGCATTACTTGATGCTGATGGTCACTGTAGGTCCTTGAAAACAGATGTGTCGACCAAACTGGAGATCATAAGCACCAGAAGACAAAAAACTTCATCTGGAAGTCAAGGTACATTTCTTAAAATTTTGTTTGGTTGTGTTGGATTTTGTTTGTGTTTAAATCCCAAAGGAAGTATTTCTCTCTTCTGTTTGCGTGAATTTGCTGTATATTTCCTTAAAGCTGTTGTTTTATATGGAAAAAGACATGTCTGAGACACCCTGTGAAGATCTCAGCTGTCATAGCTGTTAAATGCCATACTGCAAGACTGATCCCATAGTCTTATGTCTTTCATTCTGCCCCTTTACAAAGGTGATTCCTCAAGCTTTATCCTCAGAGATCTGAGGGAGCTGACGTGATGTTTAGAAGCAGTCTTGCTTGGAGTTTCCTTCTCTTAAGGCAGGTTATTAATGTTCATCTCAGCCAGATGAACTCCCTGGAGCGATCCTATTTTGTGCTGATACAAAGGTTCACAGTTTACCAACAGGTCTGGTAGGTACTACTAAAAAGCATGGGCACTATTTGCCCCTGTAATACTTGAGGGTGTGGTATGAATTTATAACTGTGACACAACTCATCACAGAGGTTCCTGCTATAACCAACCACAGCTCACTGCATGGAAGAGCAGTAAGACATTAATTTCTGCTTCAAATCATATAGTGATGGAGTGCAAAATATATTTATAAAAATTCAACATGTGCTTGAAAAATTACCTGTTCTATTTATTTCATTCTGACCTTTCCCATATTAGCTGACTATGAATTTCACTGAAGAAATGTTTGTTGAGGTCATGAGACAGCAGATACTTCGGAGAAATAAAGTGACCCCTAGAACCTTCATCAGTGTCATGATGAACAAATACTACCTACTAATTGCTGGTTGCAAAAGATGAACTACTAATTGCTGGTTTAAATGGATGAAAAATCCAGGTGAAATAGGTCACATTTCTTTGATTGAAGAATAATAAGTATATTCTTTGAATTGATTTAATTGTATACAAAGATTTAAAAATATATTTAAATATACAATAAATACATAATTATGTAGTAAGTATTTCTTTGACTGAAGAATGATTAAATATGGAGACTGAATAGGGCACCTATTTCTAGAAAAAGCTCTATACAGATGAACCACTCATTTGCAGTACTATATACCTTATTTCAAATCTATAATGGAAAGCCCTGCTACATATACTCTCTCCTGAAAAGCCAGTTATAAATCCATTTTAAAATATTTCTGTGTTTCAGTATTATGCATGTAAATAATTCCCTACAGAGAAGTTTTGATAGGTCTGCAGGTACTTTTGAATTAACTTCTAGGGCAACAAACCTCTCAACAGAAACTTAAATGTCCCCTAATGTGTTTTTCTCATATCTTCAGATTCTTGAATATTCAGGTTCTTCTTCCGTGAAACAGGGCTGCATGCACATTATGACATACACATCAGGTATGTGAAAAGGACTTCTGCACAGCCAAAACCAAAATAAAGGCTTCTGAGCACCAAGCTTTTTTAAAATCTTGTTCATGAGAGCTAAGTCAGTAGTTTTAATCCTCACTCAGGAGGTGTATAACCACTGGATACACCCAACTCAGTAGCACAGTGACTATCACCACTGCTCTACTGGCTTTGCATAGTTCATGGCATGTGACATTTCTGCCTGAGATCCTGATATGACCACAGGGAGCTGAAGTAACAAAGGCAATGTAAGGAAATATCTCTGCTGTGCTAATGCACATAAAACCAAAATAAACACAAACTGGTAGTGAAAAGTAGCTTGAGCCAACTTTGCTTCATAGCTGTCTAACTGGCTCTTGCTATTTCAACCTACTGTTAAGTCAGAACTGCTGACTTGTATTTGCTTTGGACAGCTTACCAGAAAAGTTACTTACTGTGTATTTGAGGCCATTATTATATCCCCACAGATAAAATTTGCAATCCCAGATGTATGGGACATCCACTTCACTGGTTCCCCCTGCCCTTTCCCACACACATTGTCTTCCCAAAAAGTTTTTTTGGATTCTCAGAAATGAGATAGAACATCATATCTCTAAAGAGCTGAAGTGCTCAGAGAAGGGACTCATCTTCCAATAAGTGAGCAGCCCTTGTCATAGTGCCCCATAGCTGTGCTATTTTAAGTGCCCTTACAATAGCACAGCAGGCATGTTCCATGTGGGAAGAGAGCTCAGAAGCTGAAAACAGAATTTCTACTGCCAGCCATGTACTCATGACTTCCTCCTTCGTGTATGTTGCCCTTCTGATCAAAGTCTCCTTTGGTGCTTTGATTTAGGCAATTACCCTACACAAAGCTCCATCTGTCAAAATGTCATTTCCAAAACCTCTCTTCCACATTCACCTCTCATGTGCAAATTCAGTACACACCCCAGATGTACAAACAATTGTATTGAACTTCAGCATAGACACTGAGGTGTAAAACATGTACAACTTATTCCTGAATATTGCATGCTGGACAGTGTGACCAATTTTTTAAAGTGCGTAATGTGTGCAAATTTTTATGACTTGCATTGCAGCACTCATTTTGCTATATTTGTTTAAAACCCCACAATTATAGAAAATTACGCTGTAATAGCACTGTCAGAAACTTTATAAAACATCAGGACCCTTATGAAAAGTGATCAGGAAAACTCTGAAATTGCAAGATATTCCCCCCAAGAAGCTTGAGTAATGCATCACAAAGTAACAACATAGAAAAAAGAATACAGCAGACCTTAAATTATGTAGTCACTACTGAATATTAATAAAGTGGATCTCACATCTAGTGAAAATATTTTAAAACCCTGAATGTACACTAGAACGCCTTCATAATTATGATATTTTTATTCTCAAAAGATATACAAAGTAAGGAGTATAATCCCATTTGCAGCTATATTTATCTAAGTATTTGGCTCCCATATAGATTATCAAACAAAAAGAAATTACAAAATCCACAGGGCTGTTATCAGCTATAAACTGGGTGTTCTTCAGAGATTGCTTATTATGGTTTCTTCATGTTTTCTTTTTCCAAATCCTTCCTGTTTATGGTGAGTGTATTGTGGATTTACCCAATTGGAAATGCTGTAGTGGATCAGACAGGAGCTGTAAAGGTGGAAAAAGCTGTTTTAAAAGTAAGTACAACATCAGGCTGAACTAAAATCAGTGACGAGATATGGAGGACCTAAGCAAGTCTTAGAAGAATACTCAGAGGCAGACACATTGATCAAGGCTCAGGTAATCGGAGTCTCCTGCACCTACTTAATTGCTGCATGTGGAAGATGAGTATCTGAGATTAAACGGGCATGTGAGCAATCCAGTCTCTGTGCTTTGAAGGAGTTAGGCCTCTGCTCAAGAACATTCTCACAGGAACACCTGTGATTGTGAAAGAAGAAGCAAAGAAAGGTTATAAAGGTCTCCCAGATATCTGAAGAGAAACTTGGCAGAAGAATATGCTGAGATGAGTTTGAATGGTTTAGAGTATCTATCTAATTAAACAAGTAGAGAGTACGTGTGATGGAACAATATAAATATGTAGCTGTTGGGCAATAAAGCAGCTTCACTCGATCATGTTGGTCTGTTGTGATGTCCTAATAATCTCCTGCAATTGCCATTATAAAAGTCAAAGTTAAAAGCATTATTTTGAGCCCCTGAAAAAAAACTTGATATTTCTCTTCTCCCCACAAAACAACTAACAATTTTGATAAAAGTGTTAAAGTCCTGCATCTTGAATAACAGTATCATTCAATTTCATCACGACTTTAAAATAAAGTTAAATATGAAACACATTTAACTCAAATATAACCAGCAACACCAGCTGTCTTAAATTCTATTGTTTCTAATCAGTTTATTGTTAAGGTGAATGTATGAAGATACTAACTTATAATTCAACTATCTTTGAGGTTTATTCTTGTTCAGGCCATAGGACTTACTACCAGAAATAGAAAGATCATAACTGAGGTAGATTCTACATGTTTTTGTAAATACTTGTTCCACTGAGTTGACTATAAAGAAGTAAGATATTTTATTTCTTTCTTTTCCTTTTGTCCCAAAGTGTTTATTTGGTTTCATCACCTCAGATGTTTTTTAATATATAATTTCCACATTGTAATCACTTGCTCTGTTCCATCTAAAAAACTTCTAACCCACGTCTTTAGAATAATTATGAAGCAACATCACTGCAGTTATTTCATATTTTTAACACAATCACTAATTTTAAGAACATAGTTTTACATTTCTCAAAATGTATTTCCCAAGTTACATTTTTTTAAAAAGTATACATGCCTAGCTGTTTCTAGCAATTAAAGACAAGGTACATGGGTACCAGAGTTTTATACAAATGGAAACAACACATTTTCAATAATGTTGTAACTAAAGTGTAAAATACACTACAGGTTTTCAGAGAAAAGATGTGAGCAGAGTATAAGAAAAAGCTCTATGAACCAAGGCTAATGCAACTTGAATAAGGGGCTACAGATATTAATTTATCTATAATTTTGAAGCCACTATAATAACAAAATTTGTTAATTATTTACTTCCTGAAATCTGAGCTTAAGTAAGGTTGACTGAATATGAAGAAATGTCCTTATGTTTTAGATTGCTGGGGATCAGAAATCTGTGTTTATCACTGAATACAAAATAACTTGTAAAACACTTGTCCTCATTAAAAAAACCCAAGAACTGGTTAAGAGTGTCCTCTTGTGGCACTACAGAATAATCCATATGAAGTTGTCTTGTGTAGAAACACTTTGTTTAACACTTAGATTCTGGAGTTGATCAGGGTGTTCAGGTAGATATTTTTGTTTGGTTAGTTAGTTAGGGTTCTTTAGGTTTTGTTTGATTAGCTGGTTTTTTGTTTTTTCTGTTTTTTTTTTTTTTAATGACACTAAGGAAATATTTGCAAACATGCTTGAATAAGTATTTATAATTTTAGGAATACGTGTTTCAAGCTCGGTTGATCTGCGAACAAGAATTTACACAGGTTCAGAAAGACACAATGCCAAAGGTCTCCAGCAGCATCCCTTCCTGCCATCCCAACGGGATGGGGCTGGATGGAGCTGGGAATGCTCAGCCATCATAGTGAGAGCTCTTTTGATTCTCCTGCAGGTCCACAAACATCTCACTGTATCTGCACTCTATGGGATACATAAGTCAGGTGTAGTGAGAGAAACCTGAATTTAGGGCCTGGGCTGAGTTTGTGTGGCTCTAATGACCCTCTCACTGGCACTATGCATTGCTCTGCTGGTCAAGTCTTTCTTTGGCCATGCCTCTCAACCCTGCTTGGAAAAGTGTTTATTATGCTATCATGTTTAGCTGACCGGATCATGGATAAATGTATCTAGCCACAGTTTATTCCAGTTTAGTCAAATGGAAGACCTTTAGTCACTTTTTCTGCTGCCTGTCCTCTACTTTTGAACTGACTTTTTTTACCAAATCAAAGTAATAACAAGTGAGTTTTAATTTGCTGAAGGACTGCTGTAGTTCAGGTGTCCCAGAAGTTAATGGGGATATTGGGCAGGGTCACAGGAGGGAAGTCTGTTCATCCAGAACTCACGGCCTCTGATGTGATTACTCCTCAGGAATTGCTCTTAAAGGTTCTAATGACTGTGGCTACATTTCTGTGCTGGCAGCAACTCCTGAGCATTGAATAGTTGAAAGGGAGACCTCAAGAATTTGATACCACATAGGAAAGTAGGTTAAAAAGGTGCTGGAGAGAAGACATGGAAAAAAGGGAACTGAAATGAAACCAATACAGTTGTGTAGTTGATGAGGCATGAAATGTCAGGATGAAGTGATTAATTTATAATGGATTGTTTTTTCTCTTAACCACAAATTACTTAAGGAAGAACAAGGTCTCACACTACTTTCATAGAGCAGGGTTTTTCACTGACAAGTTTAGTATGAAAATTCCTGCCAGCACTGTTCATGGTCAGATGAATACTGCCAGGGCCTCAGCTGCATTTCACAAAAGGTCAAAAATGAAATCATCACTTGCAACATTTTAATAAGCCATCATCTTGAATTTCACCACACAGCTATTGATAAAATTGTTGTGGTGTCTGGTAAGTCTGAAAAATCTTGAAACAAAAGAAACTTAGTTTCTAACACAGGATGTTCTCACACAAAACAAGTTGTCTGAGTCAGAGAGCTTTAGTTTTAGACTTCATCTAGGAAGAAAAAGAAAGGATATTTGACAATTACCTTTGAAGAAGGCAAGCAAGCAAAAGTATGTGGGAGAGACTTGCTTTGAAACCTACTGTGGGCTGATAACCTGAAAACCAAGTTTCTAAGAAGAATTATACTAAATAAGCTTATTATAGTTTTCTTGATTGCACAGATTCTGTTTGCAAGACAAAGTTAGTTTCTGTGTTCTTGGGTGGTGTTTCTGTGCCCATATTATTTGTAAGTTATTTATTTTATCTTGCTTTTCATAAAACCCACGAGTCAGGTTTGCATTTCTTGCTGTGTGGTTAAGATTTGGAGTTAACTGTTTAATTGTCATTTTTCTTACCTCTAGCACCTGAGAAAATGCTTATCAGCCCCAACCATAATGTTCAAAACTATGATTACTCTGTTGTCTAAATTGGAAGTGGTAATAGAGATCAGATGAGGAACTTAGAAATAGTTAAGAAAAAACCCTTGATATGCACAGGGAATGTCAAGTCTTTGGGTCTTCAAAGGAAAATGTAGAAAGAAAATTTAACTGGTGAAATAATGAGTAAGTAATTTTTTGAAAGGACCTCCACGTAAGTTTTCTAACAAGACCTGTTTTTCCTCACTGTCTCCTCTGTAATCCTTTTTTAAGTTCCTGCTCTATCTTACACAGCTTACTTTTAGTTGCAGGTAGCAATCCTCAGATCTGCAAAAATCATATTGTTAACATTTCATTTATTAGAGATTTTATTTGGGGCCTACTTCTTTACAGTTGTCACTCATTTTCCATAAATATTAGAGGATTTCTCCCATGTTTAACTATTGTATGTCGTTTGTATTTGGCTGTCCTTCTGACAGTCTTGTGGTGATCCTGCTGCTTGCTCTGGCTGTGCAGACTGCGTGGCCTCACCCCAATGGCTTTGTTGATGTGGATGTTATTCCTGAAGCCAGCAGATATGCAAGAACCCTTCGTTAGGGCAGAGAATTGAGGGAGTAATAATTTTCTTCTTGATTTCTTTGATACCTGGACTCCTACACCATGTGTCCTCTGGTCCATGATCAGAATGCCAAGGAAGGAGGAGGTGGAAGACCTTTGTCAGTAGTAGGGTGTGTCTAACATATCTTAAACCTGAAAAATTATATCATATGACTTCTGACTTCTTATTTGCTTTATATGAATCAGCCTTCTTAAGTGAGTTACTTGGGCAAAGGATTAACATCAAAGTGGTACCAGAAGTTCAAGAATATTCAGTGTTTCACCAATAATTCTTGATAATTTATATAAATTCACCTTAGTGGCTTTAAACCCTGTGGAAGCTTCAGATTTTAAGGAATCTGGCTTGCACTGAAACTATCTGCTGTCAGTTTTGAATTGGGACAATTTGTCCCAAAAGCAACTTCTGAATTAATTTATCTTCATGATTATTTTAACTTGCAGAATTGATCTGTGAAAAAACAAAATCAGTCTTGGATGCGCTGTCAGTTCAACCCCTCCTATTCGCTCTTCCTTCTTTTCATCATTAAACTTGAAATTGATTAACTTGTAACATATTTCATCGCCTTGTTTCCAAAAATACAAAGTAGCAATAACACTCCAAGGACTCAAATACTCAAGGAAAATACTTTAAAATAGTATCTACTTGAAAGCGTCTACTTCAAATGAGCACTTTGGCCTGAATGAGACATTGCTGAAGTTCTTTCATCTTAAGGAGAATTCCTGAATAGAGAGGTCAGCTCCGAAAACATTTTAAGCTTAACCCTTACCCAGGCCTTATATATTCAGTCCCATGAAGGATAATGATAGCAACAGCCCCTTATTTCACTGCATTCTGGAAGACAAATGCTGGCATTAAGTTGTAAGAGAGACAAGAGGGCGTCTTTCTGTTTAACCTAGGATATCTATATATATGAAGTTGAAAGCTGACGTGAAGAATGGCTGGACCAGACTTCCTGCAATGCACAGTGCTACTTCTTTTCCTCCAGTAAGATCCATACAGATCTAGATTTACAACAAAATATATGTAATATCAGCCTTACTGAGACTTTTAATTTTAAATGCAAGCATCAAATTCAAATATATGATAATATTTTTTGAATTATATCTAGATTGATAAATTTCATCTGACACAAAATTTTGTATCCCATATGATTTGGGAATATCTTGTGACACGGCAGTAATCATTCAGGGGAACTTGCTTGTCTTCCCCAAAGCTGAGCTAATTTAATATTTCTGAGCCTTCCAGACTCAGGCGAACCTGGCAAACAAACAAAACTGTGGAGTTCACATTCATACTTTTAGAAATATTTTCACTGATCTCAATAAGGTCAGGATTTCACATTCAAAGTTGTTGGGGTTTCACACAGTTCTAGCAGATCAAAAGAATTTTGCAGAGGTATATATGTCTATATCAATGAATTTGTTGAATATTTAGCAGTTTTAAAACTTTCATCCCGTTTTTTTTTTTGACTGAGAACGTCACTCATTGGACACTTAGAACAGTGTACTGTGAAAATTAGATTTTATTGTTTTTATGAATCTCCACAACTGATTTAATGACTAAATATCAATTTTATTTGATACCCTATGTTATGTTTCTGCTTAAAAATATTGTTTATGGAAATAGTTTCATAGTTTTGTTTCTGTTGTACCATTTAATTTTCTGATTTGGTTTTCAAATCAAACAATGTAATCCTGTTTGACCAGTGGAAAACATACGGTTTTGATACAAGCTGGAATTTTGTATATCATTGTATTTCACTCTAACATGATTGTCATCACAGTTGTGGTTTGATTTGCAATATGTCAAAGTCACAGTGGAATACTGTGAAAAAGGCCTGTTGCCTTCCAACCTATCAAATTAAATATCAGCTAGTTTTCAATATTCATACATTCATACAAACTGAGCCTATTTATCTGGATTAAAAGTAAATAAAGAAAAATTGTTCTAGTTATTTAAGACACGAAAAAGAAAGGAAAGCTTGAATGAGATGTCCTACTTGCTGTGAATACTTCAAACTTCGGGAACTTTTAAAAAGGCAGTGGAGAGAATCCATTTGTGTATATGTCCAATTCTAATTCCATGAACACTGTAATTGAAAAAACCTTAATTTTTTCACCTATTTCATGTTGGGCATGTATTCAAACTGGAAAAATTCATTATGACTTCATTTGACACCCTCTCCATCTTGAGTCTTCTTTGTCCCTATTAAAAAATTTCCTTTATTGGAGACAGGGTCAAATCTATGGTCATTGTACTGAAGATAATACCTCCTGCAGATAAGCATTCAGTGCCATGGTTTAGTTGATGAGGAGGTGTTAGGACATAGGCTGGACTTGATGATCTCAAAGGTCTTTTGCAATCTATTTCAATCTGTGATTTTGTGTGATTCTGTAATGACTGTTAAATACAAGTCATGTATTTTGATTTGGCTATTATTAATTATATATATTTAAGTTATAAATACACCTTTTTGCTCTCTTTAATGTAGTACTAGGAAGAATTGCATTACATTGTAAAGGTATTACTCAAAAAAAACAAACCAAGAAACATTTAATAGATTGATCTATTCCAGCATAGTCAATTTCTGCATTCAAAAATGTTATAATATAAAATTTGCATGTATAATTCTAATGTTAGCACTCCTCTATAGCCTGGTTGTACACAAATCATCTGAAGCAAAGCTGTTCTTGGTGTTGTTCACAAGAGATGATATCAAAAACTGGTTTAAATGCAGGACTGTATATTTGCGAACTGTGAAACTGTGCTTAAATAACACTGTTATCTTACAATGGAGGAGCGATACTCATCATGATTTGCATTAAATAAACGTGTTTGATAACATTAAGTGTTGTCACATAGTGCAGATAGAAAAGTTTCTGAAACAGATCCTTGAAACAAAAGCGAATGTTCCAAAAACACACTGAGGAAAGACCAGAGTTGCATAGTCATCTTACCTAAATGAACAGCTGAAACCAAGGTTGGCTTACTTTTTAAACTTATATTTATTATAAGGTATTTTTTATCTTTAGGGAATATTCTTAAAACTGATTCTTAAAACTGTAGTGTCCTTAATCCTTATCTTTAGCTTTAATATTTTTCTCAGTTTTTAGTGTCTTTCTCTGTGGAGTGTCCTGTGAATTATTTAAGTCAAATAAATCAAATTAGTGTTGTCAGAGCAGATCTTTGTTTTAGTACACTTTCCAGTGAGGCAGTAAAATACAATTAATTCATTCTTTTCATCAATATTTTACATTAGTTTCATCAACATTTCTATCTCATTGAAGTAGATCCATATATAAGAAAAGTCCTATATTGTTAATATCCTTTAAACTTCCATAATGTCTGTGGTACTTTTTTTATTCAAAGTCTTCAGAACTTCCCTGGAGTAGTGGTTTTTTTGGTTCTTTTTTTTTTTTTCCCTTTTTTTCCAGTGGAGAGAGAAATACTTAAGATAGGCAATAGGAAAAGTAATTATTAGAAATATAAATCTTGTATACTTAAATAGAGGATTGCTTTGCACAGATCAGATGAGCCTTCACACAGAAGGTAAATTTAATCATAGAATCATCATTGAAGAGACCTACAAGGCCATCCAGTCCAAACATCTACCCAGAACCACCACAGCAACCCTTTAACCATTAAACCACATCATGCAGAGACAGATCCAGCCCCTCCTAAGCACCTCCAGGGATGGTGACTCCATCACCTTCCTGGGCAACCTATCCCAATTCTTGACCCTAAAAGTAAAAAAAAAATTCTGAATCTCCCCAGTCATATCTCAAGGCCATTTCCTCTGGTCCTGTCACTGCAGGCACAGCAGAGGAGACCAGCCCCACCCGCCGTCCCCCCCCACTACACCCTCCTTTCAGGGAGTTGTAGAGAGCAATGAGGTTCCCCCTGAGTCTCCTCTTCTCCAGACTAAACAAACCCAGATCCCTAAGCCATTCCTCACAGGACACATTTTCTGGTCCTTGCACAAGCCATGTTGCCTTTCTCTGGACATGCTAGAGCATCTCAAAGGCCCTTTTGAAGTGAGGGGCCCAGGACTGAACAGGAGGTGTGGCCTCACCTGTGCTGAGAAGAAGAGGAAAATCACTTCCTTAGTCATTCTGGCTAGGATGCCACTGGCCTTCTTGGCCACCTGAGCACACAGCTGGCTCGTACTGAGCCACCTTCAACCAGCACCCCCAAAACACTTTCTGCCAAACAGCTCCTGACCCCCTCCTCCCTCAGCCTGTAGCACCAAATCAGATTGTGACTCAAGTGCACTTCTCCTTATTGAATGTTATAAAAGGAATGAAAATAGATTTCAATTTTTTTGGGTAAACACTAATTAACTATAGAAATACATCATGACTTTTCAATGAAAGGGGAAATAATATATTGGATTTGCTCAATACTTTTCCCTTTATTTCTTCCTGTTTCATTTCTCTGAATCAGTTTCATTAAATGTCATGTTCTGGTATCTTCCATCCCACTTCTACGTAGAATTAGGGAAAAGGAAGCATAGATATGTCTTCTTACCAGCTTAGAAAGCAGAACTGGATTTCATATATTCCTAGGAATACACAGCTAGTACAAAGCAAGACTAGTTTACCCATAGTTTAGTGGTAATCACATGGTGTTTCTTTCATGCCAAAAGGAATGTGGGCCTTGTGGGCGTATGTTGATTATTAACCTTCCCTTATTTCAAATGAACTCTGCTGTGTGGTACACAAAGTTACTGAAAGCTTAACTCTGAAAAACCAAACGCAAGATACTCACCGTTAAAGTGTAACTCAGATTATTAATTCAAAAGTATATTATTTCTACATGTTCTGTATGAATTCATTATCTTTTGGCATTCTTACTTTTTTATTCTCCATGCTTTTGGTGAGGTCTTCTTCTACTGCCTAGACTTTTTCCTGCTCAAGCGCGTTCACAAGGTGTTGTGCTTTGTGCTTTGCTTGTAGGTTTAAACACACAAGTAAAGTCACCCTGTTTGTCATGAAATTATTAAACTAACCATTTTATTGTTCACATTACTGAGCTAAGCCTCAATAAAGAGTAAAAATCGGAGCACTTTCTAAAAAACTGGGAGAGTAAATAGGCCCCTGGTTGAATGTAGAATCACAGAGTCACTGGAGTAGAGGAAACATCTAGAGACTGCCTCATGCACTGTCCCAGCTCAAAGAAGGATCAACTAGTGCAGATTTCTCAAGGCCAGCCTCCAGCTGGGTATTGAATACCTCCAAGGACAGAGAATCTACATCAGTGTCCTTTGTGGTCATGTGCTGGAGTCAGTCCAGTATTACCATTTTCTCTTATATGGGGTAGCCCAGAGCTCCACCCAGTTTTCCAGGTGTGTCTCAGCGATCACCTCAATCTGCTGGCAATGCTTCTTCTAATGCAGCCCAGGTGGCTGCTGGCCATCTGTGCAGCAAGGGCATGGTGATGGCTCATATTCACTTGCCCATAGAACACCTAAGTCTTTTTCTGTCAAGTTTCTCCTCAGCTGTTGTATCCCAGGTTGTTCTTGTGCATGTGGTTATTTCTTTCCACAAAAAGAACTTTTCCTTCTCCTTTACTGAACTGTGAGATTCCTGTTTACCCATTTCTCCAGCTGTCTGACAACACGCAACCAACCAACCGAAGAATCAACCAGACAGATTGGGATTGTTTGCGTAGCACTGAGACACATATTTTAATTACGTGTGCTATGTAAAATGCTAGGTAATACTGTCCCTGCAAAAGTTTGTTGATATTTCCCACAGGATAATTGCTATTACTGAGCCTATGCTGATTTTTTTTTCCTTAACTAAGCACTTATTAATCTGCTACATGTATTCATAAGCATATTCCAAGAGTGAAACAAATGTTTTTGTTGTTACAGAAGAACAAGAAATAAGTGTTATCCTCTTAGATCTAATTATAAGTATACTACTTATGACAGACGTTATTTGGAAAAGTTTTCTGTGATGAAAAAGGTTTTCTGCTCTTCTCCTTCAGCAGAGGTTCTGATCACTTAGACACACATGTATATGTATTGGAATTGTAGGCTTGTGATATGGGATGTCTGCATCCAGATCTTTGCCACAAATTTCTTTTATGACTAGGATTACTCAGTGAAACCAAGTTGCTTCAGTTCAGTTAAGTTATTAGAGAAGGAAAAATAAAATCTAAGGTTTTCTGTTAGCAAAGAAAATTTAATTCATTGTTCTCAAAAATTTACATCAAAATATAATAAAGTGAAAAATCAGCAAAGTTTTATCCAAAGGCCAAAGAGAAATAGAAACAAGGCAAAAGAAACCCGCTGGCACTGGAAGACCTGAATAGTTAATAGCGAAGGTGGTTTCTAAAAAAAGAAGAAACTCAAGGCTGTGACTAAAGAAGCAAACAAAACTGTGGGTCACCTGCTGCAGGGTAGCTCTGTCACGGCTTATGTCACGTTCTCACAGTGAATTCCTGAGCAAATACGCCTTGCACAAACAAACGTCAGGGGCTGCATTTCAGTAGTGCTGAACAAATGTTCCGGCAGTCAAGCGTGCTGTTCCTCCGGAGAGGCGAGGGCAGCAGCCTCAGCAGCAGCTGCCGGATACGGTGCCCCGCGGGCGGGGACAAGGCTGGCCCGCCCCGGGTGTGTCACACCAGCAGCTTGTCACATCAGCTGGATTTTGCAGGTGTCACAGACTACCGGCTATAGGTAAACATACCCATAGGTAAAACGGCACTCCTCAGGCAGGCAGGGAAAAGAGCTAGTCAGAGGGTTTTTTCACTTGGTTCTTGTATTTAGTCTGCTTTGGGTGTGCATGTCATGAGCCAAAACTTCAAAACACATTAAGGTTTTTTCAACTGTACATGTTCAGCTGCCTAAGAAAAGCTGTCAGCTTTTGCAGGGTGAGGGTAGTTATGCAGTACGTCCAAACTCAGGGTACATACTCAATGTCCAAGGTAGAGTAAGGCATACTACTATGATTGACGATATATATTTCTGTATGTATATTGCCATGCTGTCAGTACTCTGCTACTTGTAATGCATGAAGCTGGCAAATATGAAGGCAATACTGACCTTCCTTAGCCTGATAGGGAGCCTCTGCAGGTGAAACCACTTTTTGTCTGAGCTGAAAGATCTCAAGGGATAACCTGCCTTTATCTCACCCTAATTTTTTATACTGACATGGAATCATGTTCAGCCCACTTTGTCAACACAATAATGTACTTTATGTATACATTTTTAAAATTTTTATAAATTCCTGTATTCATATGTTCAATAACTCTAGCTTTTCCCCTTTAATCATACCAGTATCTTAATTGGCATAATTAAAAGTAGGGAAATACAAAGGTGGAGCCTATACAAAGACAACTCCATGAAATCTGCACGCTAGCACTAAAGAGGTATTGAGAGAAAGATTCATAGAAGAATAAACAATATCTTGAAAAAAAATCCCTTCCAGTTGCTGGAGCAGAAAGTATGGCGGAATGGTGGAGCTAATATTCTGGGTACACTATGGTGTGAAGATCCTTGGCTTCTCCTGTAATCTGCTGCTGCAGATTATTCCAGCCACTAGTGGTTTAGCATATATTTTATGCTTAAGACTAGCTTATTTTAGGAAAAACTACATTTCTATATTAGTTTATAAGGAGTATTTTATAAGCAGACAAATATATTATCTCATCAGGCTGCACTAGAAATAATTAAATAATTTAGCTTCACTGTAGTTCTAAGTGCAGACAGCTGTTTTGGGCTCATTGGCAGTCTCTCGGCTGGTTCTGAAATACTCCATCATGCAACAAGAGTGAAATGGGTCTTCCCTCTCTATAGTTCTGCTCTTCAGTGTTTAGAGCTGAGGTTGCTGGAAATCAAATCTTTTTCTACTTCTAATGTTTAGCTCATACTCTTAATTTCTGTTCCAAACCAGTTGTTTAGAAACAATTACTACTAGTCTGTAGTAATGACAAATGTAATTTTCAGGAGTGATTCTCATGCAAGGATTTGGAGACTGAGCACAGAGCAATGCCATGAAATAAGGCACTTGTCTTTAGGAAATGGTATTATATGAGTGAATAAACTGTATTTGTTTAAAATAGTTGGCTTGTTTAGCTCAGCTGTACTGAATCCTGTCTCTTGTTAAGAAAACAGATAAAAATGGGTCATAACAAAAGTTACAGATTTTTTCTTAAGTCTTACATGAACACAAAGCATAGATGGATGTATACAAATACATATCTGTAACAGGCATAGAGGCAATGATTTAAAAAGAAATAAATCTTTGAGTTACAAGCTCTAGAAAGCAATGAGGTGTTCTGGGCTCAGTTTTGGAGTACCAGTAGTTTCTGTAGATAATAAAGCCTGGGGGATTTTATCATAATTTCAAACAAAGCCCTAGCTTGTCAATATACTACCTACAACAGAGTAATTTATACATATAGTTTGAACTGATGCACATCCCACAATGAGAAGAAAGAGATTAAATCAGTGAATCAAAAGGGCTAAGGTTTCTTAAGTAATTTTAACATAGAATCTGTTTTGTACTTTCTTTTTGGAACTTTAAATTAATGGAGGTAGCTAATTCTAGTTGCTTTAAGTTTTGTTGTCAAATCCCAGACTGAATTTTGGCACACAGAAAAAACACTAAGGTTGTTCTTTTATCATAATATAATACATACAGCAAGAATAAAAAATTCTAGACATATTGTGAATTAAGTTTGTTACTGCTTTTGTGCAATTTATATACAACCTGACATGCATATGGTATGCTTTTAACAAGTAAGCAAAGTATTTCAGCTTTATTCTAGATTAATTTAATGACACTTGAAGCAAAGGACACTGAATAAACAGGAATAAATTATAATAAGATCTTAATATAATTTTGTTGCACTATGAAATCATGAGCTGTAGGTGCTTAAAAGAGGCAAAATGAGCTCATAACTCATAACTGGCTGCAACCAGCAGTTTACACACTGTCCTCAAATATTTCCCATTACTAGAACAGACTCTGGAACACTTTCAAACGAAAGGGTAAACTCAGGGTGCTCTACATTGAATATCCATGCAATAATGAGAATGTGAAAACTCATGTGATACAGCGTAATAAGTGTTATCCTGTTTGGCTTTAGTTGGGAGGCAGCATAAAGATTGGCGTATGCTAGCTGAGCAGTCCTACCACCTGAACATATTCCATGCTCTTTAAGATAGTTTTGACAACTTTTAGGGAATTTCTATGGTACCTTTCAAGACGAATTCAACACATAGTTGAGCTGAAATTAGAAAAATTCAATGAACAATATATTGGGCAAAGTTTCACTGCAGTACTTGGTTCTACATGGAGTCTGCAAAGATGCTTCACAAGCAGATCCCTCCTAGGCACTTGAACCATCAGCAGCACCAACCCCTTGAGCAGCTGAATTGGACACCTGAGCCTGGCCATGGGACCATTCCCCAGCCCAGCTCTGTTGCCCCAAGGCTCACCCTGCATTCTCCAGTTCCAGCAAAGTCCAAAAGACAATACTGAGGCTTGTTTCTTATCCCATCACTAATGGAAACTAATCCCTGGCAAGGAGTCCTGCCCTTGGCATTCCTGCTCCCAGCCACTTTAACCCCTTTTTGCAGCAAAGCCCTCCTTGCCCTCCATGACTGACCAGTCTCTCACAAACTACTGCTGCTGAGCAGTCTCAGTTAGAATTTCCCTTTCACAAATAAAATAAGACGTATTTATCATGTCCTATGTTTTGGTTCTTCTTCTTCTTGTGCACTGAGCTTAGTAAAGTGCATTCATTTAATTCTTTAAAGGTCTAGGAGATTTGCTTTCCTTTTTTTTTTCCTTTTTTCTTGCTGTATAGAGCTCTTGATATTCAGCAGCTAATTCAAAGTGTATTTCAGGTATTAATATAGAATAGTTCCTGATGTGGGATTATCAGCCAGGTAACAATATTTAAAACAGAGAAAGGGAGGTAACTGAGGTGGCATTTATTAGTGCCTTGCCTTGCTCACTGCTTGGAGCAGGAAGTTTGCCCTGGAGCTGTTGTTCCTTATGGGGTTGCTATGGGCACTAGTATACAGCGATGAGTTTTCTTGAAACATTTTACTATGTTTACCCAGATACACAAATGCTGTTAAACAGCCTCACACAGTGCAGAACTAATTAGCTGACATCAAAGACATTACTTATTTGGAAGTAGATGAAGTCAACATGATCCACCTGAGCAACATGATCATTTTCTGTGAAATAAGCAAAGCATGACCAAGACTGAGCTGTTCTTCTTGTAAGCCTGACAACCTACATGAAACTGCTCATGCACCTTCAATTTTGACAAGCACAAGGTAGCCCAAATTTTATCAGAACATTTTGAAACAAATACAAAAATGTACCAAACACCAGAAAAGACCTTATTTATTTATTTATTTATTTATTTTTAATACATGTAAAAATTAGGGGTAACACTTCAAGGACAGTGATAGTATTGAACCAGAAAATTGATTGGTGCTTTTACGCCACTTGTGTTAAAGGAAACAGAGCTTTGTGAACATATTCTGTGAAGAAACAAAATTTCACCTATGAAATCTATGTCTTTCTACAGATTCACCTTCCAAGAGAAAAAAACTTACACGATTCTGCCATAGCACCTAATCATCTTGCAGAGTAACCAGTATCCAGCAAAGCACATTTTTTAAATCCTTGAATTATTTTTTGCAATAATTTCAAATGTGCTAAAAATATCTGTTTGAAAAGCAAGAAAAATGTTTCTTTAAATGTTTTAAAGTTTTACACACACAGAATGGACAGAATTATAGAATTCTTCGCTGCTGAATATACTCAAATGATACCTTTTGTTTGGTGTTTATTGTCTAGTAGTGCTTTGATTAGTAGCTCAGAAGCAAGAATTGGTATTCAGCATGGCTCTGCTCTGTGCTAATCAGTTTGATTGGCAGACCTAATTAGCCTGGATGTAGCATTGTGCTGATGCAATTATACAGTTTTTTGATATATAAGCTAATATTTTTGCATGGCCATGTGATGTTCCAGTTCATTAATAACTAAATCAGCTATTTCCCTAGTATGGCATTGCATTTCCTAGTGTAAAGGAAATGCAATGCTCACAAGGAGTTTGCACAAGGGACAATATCTGAAAATTTACCGTAAGGATTAGCGTCCTGCTGGAAACACTTGGACTTTTAAGGTAAGCCTGGTTGCTTCTGCAGCAGCTGAACTTCAACCCAGCCTTGGCAAGACTCCCACTAAACAGGTGGGTTTGTAAAAGCCTTTGGGCTACATTCATTGAGACTAGACATTAAACGAAGAGAGAATTTTTTAGAAAGTGATAAGATAGGAGATGTAGCCTGTCAATAGCTTTGGACTTCTTTGTTTCACAGAATTACAGACTGGCTGAAGTAGGACAGACCTCACTATGGGCTAGTCCAATAACCTGCTCGAAGAACCTACCCAGTTGGGCCAGGTTGCTTAGTGCTGTCTCCAATTGGGTGTTGAATAGCTCAAAGGATGGAGACTTCCCAGGGAGACTCCACAATCTACATGATCTAGTGTTCGATAGTCCTCAGAGTCAGGAAGTTTTTTGTGTAAATTCTTAAATGTAAATTCTTGCATTTCAGTTTGTGCTCATTGCCTCTTTTCCTGCCACTGGATAGCACTGAGAGAAGTTTGACTCTGTGTTCATTTTAACTTCCCATCAGGTAACTATGCACAATAAACTGTCTCTTCTCCCTGCTCTCTCAGCCTTTCCTTCTGTGACAGATGCTTAAGTCCCCTGATCATGGAGTATGAGTCACCTTCACAGCTGTTCGCTAGGGTTGGTCCCATATGTCCATGTCTGTCTTGTACTGGGGAGCCCAAAGTTGGACCCAGCTTTCCAGCTGTAAATGAGCAGTGCTGAGCAGAGGGAAGGACCACCTCACTCAATATGTTGGTGATACTTTCCAAATGCAGCCTGGGCAACTGTTGGCCTTCTTTTGGGAAACTGTTGACTTCGACTTGCCCAGAGGACTCACAGTTCTTCCTTTCATGCAGTATTTGTAGTTTTCCATCACTGTCTGGAATGGGATGATATAATTGGTTATTTATTTCCTTTATTGCTAATTTAGATGAAACATGTTTATCTTAATGTTGTTACATCTGCTGAAATATTTTTTTCAAATCTTTAGGTTATCTAATCTTTTTCCTACACTTCATAATTTCTTTTGTATTACCATCTATTTTCATCTTTTTAACATTAATTAAATTATTTTTTCCTAATTATTGTTTCTAGATACAGTTCTCTTTTTAACATTAATTAAATTATTTTCTTTTCCTTATTGTTTCTAGATACACTTCTCTGTTATTTAGATAAGGATTACCAGAATTAAGGAGTTCTGCCAAACACTGCATTTGTCATAACTTCAAATTTTAATTAAAGAGTTCACAGTTCAGTTTTCTCTGAACATTCTTCTTCCCAGCAGTTTTTCTTACAGCTTTTGCAGTAGGAAATTTAGCCCATTTGAAGAGACAATTTCTTGTGGGAACTGTGTTCGGTATTTCCATAATGAATATATGTGGTTGCTCTCTTGAAGCAACCACTACTTTGCAATCTAGTAATTAATTATTAATTTTTATTCTACTGGGATTAAAATAGATCTATTTACTTTGCTTTTCAATTAACTTCTATACATCACTTCTAGGGGTGGAATGTCCTGGGTTGGCCATATGACCTGTTAGTATCCCCAATCATCCTCTTGCTTATGCTGGACATTAAGTTCTACAGCTTTAAGTTAGTCCCAGAGAGACAGAGAGATTGAAAGTGGAGAAAAAAAAAACACTCGCCATTTGTCTGCAGGATACATTGACTCCTACGAAGCAAGGCTACATTCCAGCAGGACAGCGTTATCTTTTTTTGTTTTTTTTTTCCTTTTCATTCTCTTTGGTGTTGGTGCTGGAACAGCTCACAGCAGAGGGTTTCCTCGGATTTTTCCCAGCTTTTTGCAGGGAGAGACTTTGTTTCTTTTGCTGGGTATTTTTTCCTTTTTCCTCTTCCTGGGACTGGCTGGCATCGTGTGGGCCCAGGACACCAGGGAACCCCCGGGGGGCCCCCCCTCGCTGACTCCTACAGCCGGGCCCGGCAATCGGCCCCCCCACTGGAGAACTGAACCGGACTCAGACGGACTCTGAATCTACCATCTCCTCAGAGGAAGGAGAGGTTTCATTGTTTTCATATTATCCAAATTTTCCCTATACTTGTAAATATTCTATTTGTTAAATAAATCGTTTTTTCCACTTTTCTCTAAGGAAATTCTTCCCGGACCGGTAGGGGGAGGGGCGATTGGAATCGGCTCTTCCTAGAGGAGACCCCCCCAGAGGTTTCCTCCTAAATATTTGCCCTAAACCAGGACAACATATAACATTCTAACAAATGTTATGACTTACTGCTCATTGCATAAAAGTGTTGTATAACAAATAATTTGAAGCCTACTCAAAGCTCTCAGGTTCAATTTTTATCCATTACAGACAAAGATGTTAAAGAATAAAATTTTTGTCTGGTCTTTTCTGGAGATATAAAGCTTAAGTTCCTCCCCCCCCCCCCCAATAGTGTATATTGACCTACATATTTAATACTGAATTTGAATAGGATTAGCATTGCTTGTATTGCTAGTTTCGGCACATCAGAAATTCTTCCCTTCCAAGTGGAGTGAAATAAAGTTCAGGTAATAAAAGCAATTTTCATATGCAGTCAGATTGCAAAAAATCCAATCTGTGATGCTAGAAAAATCAGTGGCATAGGTCTTGCAACTGTAGGCCAAGATCTAGATCAAAACTCCTGATCTTCATTAATTATTGGGTATTTCTTAACCTAAGCTATCTAAGGACCTATTGGTTTATTATCAGTCTGTTTTACTGCACTGAAACAGTTACATTTCCTTGTATTTGTATCATAAATTAGGTTTTCAGATTAAAATGGAGACTAACCAACTTTGCAGTACTGCTGTTAAGATACATAACTTTTATCTTGTTTTTCCAGCTGGTGCAGAGAACAATTCACTTGGATGCATCAGGTTAACCACTGGCCAATTTTTCTCTTACTTGCACCTTTTTTTATAGCAAACTGAGGATATTCCTGATTTATAGTATTATAAATGCGAGGAGATTCAGTTCCAAAAAAATAATGATAACACAGCAACTTTAATGCTAATAACACCTTTCTCCTCATTTGAAGAGCATTCAAAAAGCCCCAAGTTAGAGAGGAGGATTAACAGACCTCCGCATTAAAGGAAGAGAAAGAGCAATGCAGAACCAGTAATTCATCTTAGACGTGTAGTTTCAAAAACCCTTTATCACTCCAGCAAATGCAACCATAAGCACCATTAACTTTGGTTGCCTTTAAGAGGATGCAGATGACTAGTGGCATGATCTGTCAGTACGCTTAATTAACTATCCATCCTAAAAATGATTAAGCAAGAGCTCTCTGATTTTGATAATTTACAGATGACTTAGAAAATTGTTTCTACACAGAACAGAGCATTCCCTTGCCTGTCTGTTACTAGTCCTAGTAAATTTAAGGGGTTTGTGTGGAAAATTAAAATATTTTGTAACAAAAACCACGAGGGGGAGCCCATGTCACCATGGCTTGTTTTCTTTCTCTTTTTAATGTAGTGAGCCAGAGACACTCGGTGGTTTATAGCACTAAGCATGATGCATTTTCTTTAGTAGCTGCATGCCTTCAGCCTTATTTTCAACAAGACCCAGTGAAAAATTATCTGATATGGTACAATTCTGAATGTTACCTTTATGTAGGGGAAGGATTAAACAGGTAAGATCCCTATTTTGCCTAAAACCAGTAAAAAAAAGAAGGTCCTGAAGTTCATTTGACTCAACTGTGTCTACTGAGTTCAGGAAATTTTCCTATCAAATTTCATTTAGGTTTAGCTTTCTTTCTGTGTTGCCACACTAGAGAGGAAAATGTTCACAGGCAACAATTGCCATAGATGTACTTTTGCGTACACACAATCATGGAATGGCTTGAGTAAGAAGGGACCCTGAGGATCACCTTGTTCCAAACCACCTGCGACAGTCATGAATGCCCCTCACCTGATCGATCAGGTTGCTCAAATCCCTATCCAACCTGGCCTTCCAGAGATGTGGGACATCCACAACTTATTTGGTGAACACAAACATACAGAAAAGCAGAATAAATTAATTGTTGAGGCCTCATGGTACAATTGTCCTTTAATTAAGTGTGAGCACAGTGTAAAACTGGGGAGCTTAGATCTATAATGGCTTCCCAGAGAAGTGCCTCAGAATTATAAGATGACATAGAGAATTAAGTGTTTGAAACATGTATTATAAGGAGCTGTTATATGTAATTTGAGTGTATTTATTAACAAGATAGCCATATATTTTCAGAGGATACGTAGCTAGAGCATTTTATCCCTAGTTACTGGAAGTCTTTATACAAAAGTGGTAATAAGAGGAAGACTTAAAAAAACTGTATTATTTGGACAAGGAAAGTGATGGACAGACAATGTGGGAAAAATATTTGCATCAAATTTTACATAAGGTAACTACAATAATTTGGATAGAATCAGTGATAACAGAGATTAATGGATGAGTGCTCAACATTTTGTAGGGAAGACAGAGGTCAGATAACACCTATCTTTGCAATTGATTGGGCCCTCTGTTCTTCCTCCTGGCTGTTCTGTACTTCCTCCTGTGCTGCTCCTGAAGTGCAGACAAATAAAACCTCAGCCATAAGTATAAAGTTATAATTGTGGAGAAAGGGGTCCTGGAAGACTAAAAGCCCTTAACCAGCACTTATTTTTAAAGGAGAAGAAGCAAACTCAGAACTTTAGTGTACTGTGTATAACTTCCATTCCTTGAGAAATTTTCAAAGAAATAATCAAATTTCACTGTTAATGGTGAACAAAGAAAAATAGCAAAAGGTAATAGCTACTCCCTTTAAACTAATCTTATCCTGTTCTGCAATATGTTAACAGACCTTGAAGGGAGAGTAAGAGTAGATACAAAACAAGTTTTTGGCACTGTTCTCTATGTTGTTCTCACAAGCAAGCAAGGAAAACATGCTCTGTGCAAATATTTACAAGTAAATGAAAAAACGTTTGGAAACTATTTTAAGAGTAGATGACAGTGCTTTGTTTTAGTATAGAAAGAATGTTTTGAGCTCTTTGCAGTCTTTGTTCTTGGACCTTTACTGTTTAGAGTTTTCAGTGGTAGTACTTGTGACATTTCTAGCTTTGTAGTTGAAATGAAACTGAGGGGCTGTGGTAGGGCTATGCCAGTCAGGATTAGGTAACAAATCTGAATATGTATCAGTAACGTCACGTTGCTTCATAAAAGGCAAAAAGTGAAGAAATAAAACAGTTTTTGACATTTCAGCTGAAATCTCAGAGCTCCTACTGCTTATTGTTGTGGTGGAAAATCTCTGAAGAGCAGGACTCAGGTAATCTTATTAGAGACTGTCACTTCATATGCAACTGAGTAAGTGCATAGTCACAAGCACAAAGGTATAGATGAATTATTTAACATGTTTCATACATGCATTATGCCCCAAATCTGTAGTTTGTCCTGGGTAACAACCAAATAAGGTAAACAAATCCTTTAGCAGCCAACCCAAAGTTACTGGTAAAATAAATTATCTTGTAAGTAGATTGTCAGTTACATAAATTTACTATTTTTCTTCCAAATATTAGCTATAGCTGCATGCTTCCTAAAGAGAGTCTTAGACTGCTCGGTACATTTCTTTTAAGACATAGAATATTACTAGGAATAATTCAATTTATTTTTGTAGCAGTTCATTTTTGTGCAATAACTGTTTCATTATATATCCTTTTCTGTAAGTTTCAGAGGAGTGAATTGGAAAAAAAATCCACTCTGACAAAGCAGTTATGGGATATATTTAACAGTATTTAGTAGGACTTTATTTGGTAGCAATATTAATTCTTAACTCTAATGCTGGAAAATTGATGTTTTATGAAATTTGGACTAAATACTCTTCCTACTCATAACTTATTTAATATAACTACATTTCAGAGCTAATACAACTTCCATTACTGGAAATATAAAGGATGCTAGTGGTTTCTGTGAGAGACAGGCCTTTCCTTTCCTCTTCAGTTACAGATTTTGATGTTCATCTTAAGTTTATATATTGTCTTCTTCCCACTGTTTTGTAGCGAATCTGAAAAAATCTGACTGGTACAGCTCTGTAGGTACTCAAGAATTCCCATATCCATCTCTTCAGTTTATATTTTTATTAACTGCTAATGGGACTAATCATTGTTCCCAGAGGTCACTGGAAAGAGGTGTTCTTCACCTGTCAAGTGAAGAAAATACAAAATTATCTCGGCAGATGAGTAGGGGAAGAATATTGGATTAAAATTACAAATAATTTTTGATCTTCTTACTGTATCTATTGTGTCAAATATAAAAGCAAGAGAAGGGAAAAAACTGCAATATTTAACTGGAGTCCAATGAGCCAGATCAATAGAAATATTTTATTTGTAGTAACTAATGAGTTGAAGGTTACGTGAACAATTAATTGGTAATTGATTTTAATATTATCAAAAATGCAATAGAAATCTGTTTCAGTGCTTTCTTCTATAGGAGAATAATAATGAGTCATTCATTGATTAACACAAGTTTTCTTGTTGTCATTGGAAATTCATGTTTGTATCCTGTCTTACAGACAAATGATTTGTGGCATTTACAATTGGTTTCATTCTACTGGAGTGAATAGGTTTCAGAGCAGGGATAGAGAGAATTCAGTTGCCAAGGGGACAGAATGTCCACCAGAGGAGAACCACAGGAGGCATCTGAGTGGGACAGCCCATAATACCGGGCTTCAGGTCACAGATACTGGCATTCAGTGGACTGTAACCAAGAGAGCAAAAAAAAAAAGAACTTACAAAAGACTTTGAATTGCTTTGTGAGGAGCGATTAAGGGCAGCCTTGTAACATGATTATCAGCTGTGAACCTGCCTTCTGTTCAGAGGGTGAAGTAGAGCGCAGGTCCCAAAGGCTTCACTGGGGATGGTTGGGACAGGGGATTTAACTGGCTGAACAGGAGCCAAGGGAGGACACAAACCCAGGCTGGCTGCCTTCACACACACAGTAAACACCCTCTGGTTGTCCATAAGAGTGAGCGTGGGGAGTGCTGTAACTCTGAGAACTAACTCAAGATGAACTGGCTGGGAGAGTGACTGCTTGCTGCAGCCGCTCACAGCTTGTGCTTCATAACTCCTGAGGCTGAGCAGAGAGCAGCATGCGACCTACATATTGCAATTTACTCTCAAATCTGGTGTATGTAGTTACCTGCCCATCACCCCTGAGCAGAGCCTTTCTACAGTGAATTTGTTTTATATCGAATTAAAACTGCTCTAATTAAAACTTTTAGCAGGCATTTTGGATTTTCAAAATTGATGCAGCAAAATATAAATGCCCCAGCTTCTTCCAGTTTATAATTTTATTTGTAACAATAGACCAAGGAAACAAAAATTACCTTTACTGTCTATTATTTTCTATTCAACACCTGTGACTTTAATTAATGAACAAGTTTTACTGGACTAGAATGTAGAAGACAAGGACTTTGCTATAATATCTCACTGAGGTATAACAACTTCAACTCAAACTGAAGTGAATCTCAGCGACTAGAGTAAAACATCAGTAAACAGCTAGAGTTTTCCAAAGGTGCACCAATTCATACCTACAGAAATACTGATCTAGTGGTGCAACATATAAAACATGTAACTAAACACACATAAGGTTATGCAAACACAGTTAATTTTGCACATCTAAGTCTAGAGTTTGTATATAAAAAATAAGTAGTACACAAAGAATGTAGGTTAATATATATACACACCCCTATGTATTTTTAAATGTGCTGGTAGAATTCTATTAAAAAGAAAAATCTGAAGCCAGTGAAATTGCCAGCTCTGGGTTGTTTTGTTGTCATTGTGTTTTTTTTATTGTTGTCTTGTGTTTTCTTTTCTGTTCCCTTTTGTTTTCTTCATTTTTTTTTTCTTTTTTCCTTCCGAGACTGGAGAAATATACATTAATTTTTGCTTTTCAGCTTTAAATGAATTTTTCCATTTTTAGTTTTTTTCTGCACATGGATACTAAAGTACTGATGATACTTTAAATATCCTGGTTGAAAAACCTGGATAACTGCCATTCAAATGACCATGTGCATTAAAATTATCAGTTTACTGTGACAAAGCAGGTTTTTTTGCTTAAAAATTTAATCTTAAATCTTAACAATTTTTGGCTTGGAAGTTTCATCTGTTTTGACCTGTCTCAGTAAACATGTGCCCAATTGTATTAACACTGGAAGGTGGTTAGTAATATAATGTCCAACAAAAAGTTTCCTTAACTGCTCTTGAAATGGGGGTGTAGCTGCTGAAAACAGTGCTTGTTTTGCAGAACTGGAAAGCTTTATTCGATGCAGAATAACACCTGGTGATAACCTAGCGGTTTTGACAGGTGGGTTGTGATTACCTGAGAGCATTAATCATTGCAGCTGGTTGGAGGTGTGCTTTTCACACTCCAGAAACACAGACCTATGTCTGAGCTTTTAACGTATATTGAGCTTTGAGTAAGTGACCTGACCACAGGTTTGAGACAAGTCAAGAGATAAGGCAAACCCCCATCAATTTCCCTACTCTCTTACTCTTAATATCCCTTGCTCTTACATGTATTTATGTCCACTTTTGAGATACGAGATTTCATTCCAGACATGTTTATGAGTTATACATTGAAACTAAACAAGAAAATTCATAACACAAGTTAGCTCTGCTTGAGTATGTCATCATCTTACTCTTCAGATTTAAGACTGCACACATTTTTCTCTAAAAGGATTCTGTGTTGTGACAGAGCTAATCAAACATGGAAGAGAAGAACTGTATGAATGTATGAATGGCTTATTTTCTGGCTTTATACATTTTTGGTTGGTTAATATGCTGTTTAAGAACCTGAACATCTACCTACGTGAATTTTTTGTTTCTTAATATATAGCAGGCAAATGATTTTCTAGAAAAAGCAATCAAACTGTGAAATATAAAGAGTTTGCAAATAGTAAAACCTATGTTAACATGATATTTGGGAAAATAAAACAACATGATGCATGAGAATGACAGAAAACTGGCTAATTTTTGCACTAAGTCAGGAGTTTTAAATTTTTCTTAATATACAAATCTAAGAAGCAGAAGTAGAACATTGTACTTATGTGTGTTACACATATATTGCTGGCTAAAAAACAACATAACTATTTTACATAAAATATTTTGACAGTAAGATATAAGAATGCATGTGTCAACCAAGGAATCTTGGCTGTGTGGCAGCTAAACAAGAAACAGAAAAATTAAGGGCATGAATTGTGACATTTTTAACTACCCATATAAAGCAGTACTCTGGAGCATCCTTGCTGGTTTGTCATTGAATTCCCTTCCAATACATGGAATCAGAAAACATCTAAATCTGTGGTTTGTATGTGTGTGTGTTTCTGACATTCCATTCATTATTGCAAAAAAGTGTGACGCAGAGGACAGAGAAGTTCAGTCAGATGAGACATATTTGTTTTTTGTTTATAGCCAGTGGCCAGCCCTTTTCCTCAGATGCTTGCTTAGGGTGGAGAGCAGCAAATAAAAAAATCATGTGAATGAAGTTAAGGGTTATGCAGATGTCAATATAGATTTCCTCTGAAATGTAGTGGAGCTGAATTCTAGGTTTGGTGGGAAAGGAGGCAGATGATTTAACAGCTCAGACAGTCAATATATTTAATTCAGTAGTAAATTTCTCACTGTGATTTGTTGTGAGAAAATGCTAGTCTCTGACTTTATTTTAATTAGGAGTTCATTAAAATGCTTCAGAACATCCTCAGTGTGCAACAAGTATAAATGAATTGAAAGTCAATTCATGAAATCTAGTGATCAAGACACCAGCACCTGTCTTACTTCAGGGGACAGAAAAGTTCTCTGATGGTATTTGAGCAATGGGTGAAAATGCTCAGTCTTGTGAGTCATGTGATGCAGATGTACAGGAGCACAGACCATATCAGTCCTCTTTGTCTGGACTGACTCTTTCAGCTGAAGGGACATGTCTGTCTATTTCTGTCCAAACTGATGACAGCTACCCATTTTAAAACTCACACATTAGCCACCCAGCTGTCACATATTAGAGAATCACAGAACCAGTTAGGTTGGAAAAGACCTCTAAGATCATTGAGTGCAACCTTTGACCTTGTCAACCAGACCATGGCACTGAGTGCCACATTCAGTCTTTCCTTAAACAGCTCTAGGGGTGGTGACTCCACCTCCTCCCTCAGCATACCGCTCATATGACTCAGTTTTGTAAGTCTTTCTGATCATATCTTCTTGGCAGGATTTTAAAAAATCTTATTTGCTTTCCAGGATTGTGGAAATTGCTTTTTTGTTGTTGTTGTTGGTATTCTCGGTGAGTTTTTGTGGATACAGTAAGTACAGAGTAGTTCCGTGCTTCTTAACTACTTAAAAGATAAGTAGTATTCAAATGATCCTCTTAATGTTTTTAAGCAGTGTCCTGTAAGGAAATTTATTTCTTATAAGCATGTGAATAGTTCTACTTTTGTTAATCTTAGACTAAAATTACCATCGATATATACAAATATATATATATATATATATATATATATATATATACACATACATACATAATTTCAATTTGTACAAAGTGTCTGGGGGAGAAAAAAAAGATCTGTTGGGGGAAGAGGTTGCATATGGATTACATGTGGTAGTCCCCTACTGTCATCCTCTTTTTAAGACTTAATACTTTGAAACACTCAAGAGGATGGTACCTTGTATGACTTACAAATTTGAAAAGCAGTTTTCTGAGTAAAAAGGGGGAAATATCTGATCTTTCTTAGGAGCAGGTAATTCATAGTTCCTAAAGGCTGCATTTTGTAAAGGTTTTCAGAAATTTCACAATAGTATCAGTTGTTTTCAGTCAAACTAATTGCAAGAAATTGAGCAATTGGAACAAATTTGTATCTGTTTGAAGCAGTAAATACCTGAGAATTCATTTTATGCATTATTTATTGGAAAAGATGACATATTTCAGATATTACAGTAATATCATTCAGTGGAAACTATTACAACTTGTGCTCCACATTCCAGGGAAGGATTTTTTTTTCATAATTTGACAGAGTTTTTTTGTATGGTGCATTCCTTAAAATAAATTGCACTAGAAAGAAGAGAGGAGAGCACTAGTAATCAGCTACACTAGCCTCAAAACATTTTTTCAGCACTCTGTGCAAAGAATGTGTGTTACAGATTAGAATGATGGAAATAAATCCTTGTCCATCTATTTGATTTTCTTCAAAGAAAGCATGTTTTGAAAGGTCTGAGGATGCTTAAATGTTTTCTTTTAAGTTTGCATCTGAGTGAACTATTTATATGATTATTTGATTCTATGACATAAAATTGTTTTTATACAATGAACTTTCATTTGATCTTCCTATTCCATATCATACAGTCTTGAGTATTATCAAAAATTAATGTATATCAAAGCTTAGGGCAGGATTCTGCTCCTCACAGAGAACTGGAATTGTTTGTGATGGACTAGAGCCCTGATCAGTCTAAAGGAAACCCAGTAGGATACAAACCCTTGTCACAGGAGCATCTAACTCTCCAAACTGCCTCTCAGGAGTCTATCTCATTTGTTTTCATGTGTGGTTTAACATTCCTTCTGGGCAAGCTTCAGTTAGTTTTGACAGCAGGAAATATAGTTATGGGTCAAATAATACTATATTGGTTAGAAGGCCTTTCAAACATAAGGAAAACATTATCCTCCTTTGTAATTATGACACAATCTTTAGTCTGTGTTTCCTTTTCCTTGGTTAGACATCTAAAATTAGTTACTTACAGAACAAATGTAAGATTGTCCTGATTTTCACAGCTGGCAAACACAATCTGTGTAGCCACTGTACCTTTCAGAGGGCTAACTGAACTTCACAGTTCAAGAAAACAGAAGCACTGAGTTGATTTTGGAGTGGCCCACAGTGACGTTGGCAGGTGCCTGTGGCAGTCTGATGGGTGGATTGGAACAGGATCAGAGGGGCCCTGCAGGGCTGTGCTCCAGCTGCCTCTAGGCAGGCCAGCACAGGGGAAATTTCTGCTTTCTGGGCTGGCTAACTCAGCCACAGTTTTCCCAGGAAACTCTTCATCATGGTTGGTAGCATGTCCTTTAGGGATATCTGGCTTTAAACTAGTTTGGTTAAGCACTGGAATTATATGCCAAGTACTTGACTATTGAATTTTTCAGTTTTCTATATGTCTACATATGGCTGTATAACAGGTGTTTGCCAAGTGCACCCAAATATAAACAAACCTCACAGGATCCATATCCTGTAATAAAGTTTCAATGACACTCCTGACAGTTCTTCTCCAGCTTCTCTTTTATCACTTTCAAATACCTATTCCTCTACTTCCATGTTGGTCTTGTATTAGATATGAATACCCTCTTTCTTCTGTCCCCAAATTTCAGAAGGAAGAAGTGAGTCTAGTCTTGCAAAACATAAAGACAGACAGATGTGGTTATGTAATACATGGAAAGGGGAGCTCTTCTTGTTCTTAAAATACTAAAAATGGCATTAGAGACAGAGAATATGAAATAACGGTTTTTGTCTCTTTTATTCTTCAGATGGAACAAAAAATATTTGGAAGAGGCAAAAAAGAATAATCATGATAATTTCAAAAATATTTTTTTTATCAGAGAGAAGGAAAGGTATTAAAGGAATCTGGTAATAAGAACAAAGAAAAAAGTTTGAAATAATATCAGACATATAAGTAAATTTTCTTCAGGAGAAATGTTCCTCTCTTTTGTATGCTACTAGTTTCAGGAAATAATCACACCATAAAGTTTCCAGCACACTGCAGGTTCAAGCTTATGATGAGAAATTTAAATGGGGACTTTCTTATCTGGGTATATATTTGCCATGTGAAAGCAGCTATAAAACCTATCACCTTGTCCTGCCTGGCTCCTTTGAGATGATTGGATAGTTGAAGCTGCAGTCTGGTTTGTTGCAGAACACAGGTGTTTTGTGATTAATTCTAGTTAGTCCCTAGCCATAATATGTATTTTCAATGCAGTTTGACCCCCATGAGGCTCGAGTTGCAAGTTCAGCAGCAAGTGAGTTCTCTGGTGGCTCCTATTAAACAGCAATTTAATGGTAAAACACTAGTGAAGCAAGTAAAGGGTTGAAACCAAAGCAATGTCTTTTGCCTTCCCTTTTATGTCACCTTTCCTTAAGGAAAAGTAAAATAATGCAAGATGGTATTATTTACTTATTTCTCATAGGAATTGTAAAGAGACTTTAGGTTACATTTGGAATGCCTCTTTGTAACTCTATACAGAAAAACTTTCCTTTAGTTGAAATTTTCTTCAAATCTTGCTATATTTCTAGAGGTTTTTCCTTTGCCAACTTATATATTATTTCCTTTTCTTTTCTTTGATTTTTCTAAAGCATAGAAAATTAAATTGAAACTTCATCAACATTAGTAATGTTGAAGTACTCTGCATTTAATATTTATTTTCCAAAAGTAAAGCTGACTCAGCCTTTAAATGGTGTTATCTATTGTCTCTATGCCTATAGAACCTATGAAGGTATTTTTAAAGACAATTTTTAAAGACAAGAAGAATATGGGTTTAGCTTGGTTTTTGTGGGTTTCAGCGCTGTTGGCCAGCTTTTTATTGGTCAGTCTGGAAAGCGTGAAGCTCAGTTTCTGAAGAGAAGTCATTTTAGATGCCATTAAAACACTCTTTAGTAACCACAGAAGACAAGCGAGGGCTTTCTAGAAAAAATATCCTTCAGTCTTTGACTATGGCTGCAGCATTTCCTTTCAGATCCTCTTCAGAGGATTTAATTCAAATATGAAAGCATTATTATTGCCATTAAGTGCAAAATATGTTTTAGAAGCCATTCACAACTAACTTTTAAAATGCAGTCAGATTGTGTTACAGGAATTTTTCTGCACTTCAGGATGTCATATACATGTTATACTAACGACCGTTGTTATTCACTTTTATATGTTGTCCATTACTTTTTCAAAATTTCAGGTCTCATGAATAGGATTTTTTTCAGCATTATGAAATAGTTATTTTTAGTAGTATATTTAAATCTACATAGTACAGAAATTAATGAAGAGTAAAATTTTTAATAAAATATTGTTTTTTATTTAAATATCACTTTTTAAAAAAGTTTATCATGAAAGCAAAAACAATTATAAAAATTTATGGCATTACTGCAAAGGAACATTTAAAAAGTCAAAACCAAAAAGTCTTAAAAAGTTAAGAAAAAAACTTTTTCAGTTGCTCTGGATTGAATGTGAATAATTTATATATTTTAAATTTTAATTTGTTTCCCTCAAATCCCGTTATTCAAAATTTTCTGCCTGTTTCATCATTAGTTTTACTTTGAAAGATATCAGTTTACATTGACTATTTGAAAATAAAGCTGTCCTCACTCCTACTGAAGACAGAGTCACATGAATGTTTTTCCTCCCTTATCAGGTGGGAAAATATGATGGACTATTTGTGCTGAGAAAAACCCCTGGAGTCAGCAGAGCACATTCAACTGTCATACAGCTATAAAGTGGTATGAAATATTATGTCCCACAGCTTTTAGTCCTGTAGTACAGTCAGCTAAAGCACTTAGACCTCATCATGGCTAAAGCCTAATTCAATGCAGCTGAGCATGCATCAGCTGTAATTTCTGGGTTTCAGAAATCAGGTGCTTTAGGAGAAGTCAGCCTGTCACCAAAACCACTTATGTTACAAACACAGAATTAACTTTTCATAGGTGTTCTTGAGTATTTACTTGGAGGTGATTTCACCTGTAGAAAAATAGTACATTGGAATACTTATTTTTGTAGTCTTCTCCTGTTGTGTAAATATTGAGGAAAGTGTATATCAAGTCTGTTAATGGATTTGGGCTCATGAGAATACACTATTTTTCTTTATGCTTTGAGGGCAGATGAGAGGCAACCCTCTTTTAGTAACCTTTTAGTTGAAGAAATTTTCAATAGAATTAATTTTCTTTTATCCTTTCTGATTTTATTCTCTGTTGCTGATATGAATTGTCTTTTCTGAAATTTCCATGCTGAGAAAAGTCAATTCCTTAAGTTGTTAGAAACTTTGGCAAGTCTTTTTCTAAACCTATTTCACTCCTCTTTCATATTAACTAGCACAGTATTTTATCTCCCATTCCAGAAAAATTAGTGTGGCTTTATAACTTTGTGATTATTTTATGGTTTGTTTTACTTTTCTGCTGTGAGTCATGTAATATTTAATGTCTTTTGATTTAAATCCCCCATTAGTTTTGTTTAATATTTTACTATTTAGAAGATCCTTTAGGAATGCTTTACTACATCTCCATCCTTGTCCACTGCTCCAATATTTTATGACAGTATTTTTTGGTCATATATTGTAATAAGTAATTATTTAAGGTTTTTGAAGGCACTTATTTTATTTGTCTCATGATACAAAATTAACCTTGCATAGGTAGGAAAAGTCAAATTAGCTGTGTTAACAATTATTCAGCATTTAAATTTGAACTTTTGATACATTCAGGAAATAAAGTCTAATAGGATTATCATCTCAAATGTTATTCTGACCTTTTATAAATAAAAAGACCTATACAGGTTATTTCCCTACCCTTGTAAATTAAAATACCCAGGACTGTTCTCTGGCATTGAGGTCAGTGGACATGGCAGTGCCTACTTTATTATCAACATGCTTTCCAAACGGTGGCCACGTTCAAACTGGATTATCCCATCTCCTAAACAATGCTTATTAAGCAGAGAATCATGGGATATGCAAGCTGTGCTGCAACCAATGCCAGGGACTGTTCTAAACAATTCAACAGTGTAAGTAATTGAATTTCAGTGTCTTTGTCTGGGAACTGGCTCTTATAGAATCATTAGTTGCAGTTAAGGGGACTGACAGGAACCATCTGGTTTTGGCTGGGATACAGTTAATTTTCTTCACAGTGGCTAGCAAGGAGCTGTGTTTTGGATTTGTGCTGTAAATAGAGTTGATAAAAGAAACTGTTACTGCTGAGCAGCACTTACACAGAGCCAAGGCCTCCTCCGCTTTTTTGTACAGCTGCACTGATGAGGAATTTGGGAGTGTCTGGAAGCTTTTGAGGGCAAACAGCTAGGACAGGAGCCCCTAACTGACCAAAGGGATATTCCAGACCACATGACATCATGCTCAATATATAAAGTGTGAGGAATAAGAAGGGGTATTTGCAGTGATAGCATTTATGTTCCTAGGTCACTTTATGTGTAACGGGGCTCTGCTTTCCAGAAGATGATTATTAAACTGTCTTTATCTCAACCCTGTCCCTGATCCTGCTGGTGGAAGAGCAAGTGAGTGGCTGCATGAGTATTAAACCTTATCAAAACTGCTGTCAATGTGTCATTGACCAGTGATGTTTTCCTCAGGAATATTTCCCAGAAGCCTCAAGTTGTAGGAACATCCAAAGACTGTGTGAGCACTAAGCAGCTCAACAGCAAAAAAAACCTTTTAGGATCCATAAGTGAGACATTCTTCCTTCATTTTTTTAAAGGCCTTCCCTGTTGATGGTACACAGAGTTTGCCTAACATGAATAGCAGATAGTTTCACAAAGTGGAAGAGTGGCAGCCACTTTTGCCCAGAATAAAGCAGGAAGAATACTGAATATGTATGCCACTTTTACGGAGCAACTTGAAAGTAAGAGCATTACACACACAATTGGAGATTAATTCAGTCTTCTCTCCATCTGAGCAGATTTAAGTATTTCTTGCTCCAGGTAAGCAAATATGAGACTTTCAGACTGCCCTACAGCTGTTCAAATGATTGAATAGATACCATTTAGCCAGAATCCATGAAAATAATGTAAGATTTTTTTCTGACCAGACAGAGAGAAATAAAATATAGATTAGTGGTCAACTGGCATATGGAAAGTCGTCACCTAGCATTTTCACCAAAGACTCTTTTTGTCTAGTTATAATGCACTATAAAACACAGATGCTTGGAACAGCATCTTTGAGCAGCTGCATGCTTCTCAGTTCCATCACTATCTCCAGTATCTTTGTGGTTAGGAGGCTTGCATGAAGAAAAAGAAAGGCAACTTTAATTTCTTTCAGGTGAGGCAGTGATTTAACCGGGAATCTTCTTCTTCTGGGGAAACGTTCCAAGATATTGAGCAACAAAGGGAGAGAGAAAGAGGGTGAAACAGTGGCCATTGTGTCTACAACGGAAACCTGGACCTTGCTGTGTTTTTAAAGGAGCTTTGGCATTAATTTTGCAGAAAAAAGGTCAAAGCTAATCCTAACTGGGAGGAGGTATCTCTGTTTAGTCTAACACCATTTATCTCTGCAAAAGTGCCTTGGGTACTTTGATATTTAAATATCAATATTCTCTTTTGTCTTTTGCAGGCTGAAGATGCTTCAACTGAAAGGTTTATACTTCAGTCATGATCTGGAGTTTAATAAAGTGTTATAATACCATGAAGGTCTTTCACAACTTTATTGTCTGAACTGCTAAATTTTTAGGAGAATAAAAAAAATCTGTGTATCCTGAGAAACATTTTTGGCTTTTAAATGTACCTCTTCTTAGATGAAGAACTTTTATTGTCACATTTTTTTCTCATTTTTTCACAAAGCCAAAGCATAAAATAATGTTCTTTCAAAATGTTATTTTTTAATTCCTTGACTAAGTTTTTAAAGACATCAATTTGTCTTTTCCCTTTAAGAAGTCATAATGATGCAGTTTATCTGAGAAAGACAGTCTACATGATATCTGCTGCCACATACATTACCTTTAGTTTTCAATTGCAGAGAGTAAGGGTGAGTCATATTCAGTAGTACTAAAAATTATGCAGCACAGAATGAGAGCATGTAGAAATGTTCTATGATCTGTCCAGACTTGGCATCTAATATGTGAACCTACCCCATGTTTTTCACACAAAGTGAATGCCAGGATAGAACCAGGTAAACAGTTAGTTTAATGCATCAAAGCAATGAAAATGCGGTCTAATAAAATAAAAAGAGCAAAGGAAGACACCGTAAGAGAATGGAAAAACATGGAAACAGTTTGTGCTAAATTGCTTAAATTGTCCAAATGTTAAAGAGAAAAAAGGTGAATAAGAGAGCTATTGCAACCACAGAGGGACCCATTTTCTTTCTCAGCCAAACCCAATGATGGGAAATTTAGTTCAAGTATGCAGGAACTATCCAAAAGACATATTCTGTCCACAGGGGAAGATCAGAATAGTATGGATGACCTTGTAGATAATGCCCAAGTACAAAAACAATAATGATGAAAAGTAAATAAGTGAATAATTGTTCCAATTAATATTCTATTTTCTGTTCCAAGTTAAAAAATCATCCTTTAATATGTATGTAAGATTCCTAAGACAACATATAAGCAGGGATGGGAAGTGGGCTGCTATTTCAGGCATGGAATCTGCCTGGAGCACAGCACTCCAGCTTTTTTGGGCTTCTGCACAATTACTTTCAGTGATCACATACGTTCAAACAGCATTCCAAGGTTCCGTAGCTTATCCCATGGGTCAGCTCAGCTCCTCTGCTCTTTTGCTTCCTGGGACAATAGGTTTTGATGTTGTGTGCTGACACACTTCTCTTTTTCTTGTTTACCTGTCTCTTCCAATTGTAACATTCAACCTCTGTCTGTATAACAGTGTCAAAATCCACCTTTTCCACTCAGTACAACAGGACACTTCAGTAGTGGTACAATGAATCTTTTCTTGTTCATGTAATGCCTTAGGTCGCTCTGAAGTTCCTGAGAATGATTTAATTTTCTCTTCCACATCTTCAGCCAAATAGATGCTTGGGTTAGCTTGTGAGTTTCATGGCATAGTGAAGTAAAATAGATGATAGACTGAAAACTGTATGCACGTTATATTGGTATCTTCAGTATCTTATGCATGCATTTAAAACTTCTCTTATGAATTTAAAACTGCTATGCCACAGAAACAGTGCTTTTTATTTCCATATGTATTTAATTTGGAGCCAGATTTGAAGAGCAGGTCATTCTAAAAACAGGGTCATGGTTTCAGAAGAAAGCGCTGCTCTGGCATTGCCTGCTGGTAATCCTGGCCTCACCACTCATTTTTGGTCTTAACAAATAAACCATTTATTATCTTTGTGCAGTTGTGTCAGAAGTATTCAACTAAACCACAGCCTGCCAAGCAAGCATGGGCTGTGTGGTATCGTGCAACATTGCAAGCATGATCTGTTTTGTAGAATATACCTATCCCGTGGCAGTGCTAAATGATACACTGTGCCTCCTGCCAGTGCCTTAGATTTGTGTGATTAATATTCTCTAACAGAAAAAAAAAAAAGAAGTAAAAAACCCAACAGGGACTACATGTCCGAAATCTATGCCCTCTCTTTAGCAGCCCAAGGTAGTGAGTACCACTAAAGATGCACAAAAGAGTATGCAAAACAGTGGGTAGGATAAGGATAAGTGACCAATGTCAACTCATAAATCTAGAGCCACAAAAGCAAACAAGATGAGCACATTTATTTCAGTGGGAACTCCCTGTTTGGCTAGTCAGACACAGTCAAAGCTGGACGAGGCTGTTCTTGTTCACCTCATGAGCTTGTCCACTCTGAAAGCCAAAATGTCCCAGCTGCTATAATCAGAGAGCTATGTTGTAAAAGCAAGACACGTTTATCTCTTTTGATGGCTGAACAACTCTTCATCAACCCCTTAAGGGCTCCAAGATACACTTTAGGTATAAAAATTTGATGGATCATAGAATAAGAAGAACACTTTTGTTAAATTAATTCAATTTTGCTAAAACACTAAGAAACTGCTTATGAGACCACTTTATTACTATTAGTAGTTTGCAATTGTATGGTGGAAATGTATTAAAAATGTATAAAATCACAAATTTTTCTGTTATCTCATACTTTTAAGCCAAAACTTATATTCCAAATTGCTTAATGGCTATATTTCCCTAAAGTGTGGAAAACATTTTACGAAACTTTTTATTGTCTAGAGAAAGGTTGTTGGCTGTCTAATCCTGATGGTTTAATAACCAAAAGCTTTTAAAAAAATCCTTTTGAGGGCATTCCACATCTCTTTGGCAGAGGAGTACTTTAAAGTTTCCATTTACAGTACGTGATTTATACTGAGGCGAGGTCAGATGGACTACTAGTGCTTTGCTGGATCACATACTTAGGCTATGTTTTGGTCAATACAGAAATGTTGTTTTGACAGTTTATCACAACGTTTATCACAACTGTGGTATAACACAATTTACATTTGCAGATAGACATAAACAAGAACTGGTGCCGGGAAATACATAATATTTAAAAAATATCCTTTATATTCAAATGGAATCTGTGTTTGGAGTCTGATTTCAACAAAGACGAAATCTTGACTTCTGTCAAGAAAGACCCTTGTTCTTCACAAATCACTGAAAAGCTTTCTTCGTTGCTTTATTGATTTGGATGCAACTTTTGCATTTTCAGTTTAAGACGGTACTTTAACAATCCTCATTTCTAACTCACTGGTGGTGAGACATCTGTGAGCACATACCGGCGAGGTATGACTCCAAGACTATTCGTGTCAGCGAGCATTTATCTGCTCAGACTTTGTGTATCCTGTGGACTCTTCCATGAACGTGAGGAGCATTGTGTTGGAAAACGGAAGTTAAGTTGAGCACCTCACGGTGACGGCACAGTATCAGGAGGCTCATTTGAGTGCCGCAGGGGGTGAGACATGCTTTTAGCCTACGGGGTTGTATGTAGTTACCCGTGCCGTTCGCAGCACTCCGGGCCCGAGGGGAGCCCCGTGTCCCTGCCCTCCGTG